>WYDI02026814.1:17805-152684 GCA_009867235.2 Psittacus erithacus | reverse complement strand
AAAGTTAGAAACACAGTGCTGCACCAGCCACTAAGAAGGAGAAAAAATGACTGCTACTGCTGAACCCATGACACAAGGCTAAAATCCACAGCATCCTTGTGTAGAAACCTCATGTGGATCTCAAGCCACATCCATGGTTGCACTTGTTTCAAAGAAAGCTTTTCTTGGGTGAGTTGCAGAAGGTAAAGCTCTCTCTTCAATAAACTCTCAATTCTGGATTAGATGAAAAGAGAGGCTACATCTTATTTTAGCTGCAGAGGTAGTCAAGAAAAAGTTGTACCTTTCTGAAACCAATGCCACCAGTGTGAATTAGAACAATGAGATATTGTCCCTAACTGGGTGTCATAACATAACTAAAATGAGAGTGACAATAAAAGCATAAGCCCCCATACCTGCCAGTTTTAAGTACCTTTTTGCCTAGCTGGACTTGTAAATTCCTTCTTTCTGTTATTGTCTTTTACTTTATTTTCTTCCTTACACGCAACATAGGCTGTTAAATCATGGCTGTAATATTTTTGAGACTTAAATAGGAATAGAAAGAAAACACAAAACTGTACTTGAAAATATCCAGATATTTGTATCTAAGTTTCTTTTAACAAAATGAAAAATGGATTCAAAGAGAGACGCCTCTGAAATGAAAAAGGCCACAGGGTGTAACTAAGGTGCTGGCAGACTTATACTGAAATGTACCTGGGCACTTAGTTTCTATTTGTTTTATTGGAAAGTGGTACATGGATTATAAATTTTGCACATGCTTCTTTGCAGGGTAGCACAGGGAATTATTAGCTAAAGATCTGTCTCATTCTTTGAAAAGAATTATGTAAATGTCAGATTGCAGTGCTTAGGTTCTAAGCTGGAATTAGAGATGGAAATTATTTGCATATAAGTTTTCTGCAGGGTTGCAATGTACACCAAACTTGTACTGTACATGCACATTTGGTGTAAGTAGTCCAAGATAATCTAACTTAAGGAAAAAGTGGTTCATCAGGGCACTGCAGTTCTGTTGACAGGAGAGGGTACCTTCCACTCCACATCAGAGATTTGGGAAGAGGTCTGTCCAGAATTAGACCCCAAAAGAGTAGAGTCATGTAATAAGCTAGGAGGAATTAATTTCTGAAATGCCTTGCAGTGAGATGTGAGTATGCTCAAATGCCTGCTCAGAACAGGAGCTGACTGCAGTCTCCAGTATCTGGAACAAAGCCTTTTTGTATGGAAATGGCTGGGCAGGCACAGGAGGGGAACAGACCTCGCCGTACAGGCCGATACCGGATGGACAATATAAATGTAATGCTAAAAAGAGTATCTCCAATTTGGAAAAACGCTTCAGAGAATGGAAATTTTGTGTGAATGCTCCTGGGAACAAGAAAAGTAACACTGCCCGGGTGCCCTGCACAAGGATCAGAGCCTTGTCTGGCCACAGGCTTTCATGTGCCAGCTCAGTTAATACATGTGCAGTCAGAGACTTAAATAGGGGGAAAGCTGCTGGCTGGTGAATTATCCTTACATGAAACATCAGTACTGTGTGTCCTACATGGAGGTGCCTACTCATTAGCTGTTACTTTCAAGTCAATGATGTTAGCTTAAGATCTGGCCTGAAAGAAGCCCACAGTGCTCTATAGAAATTGAAACATTTCTTTTAAACAGATAATAAAAAGTGAGATGATTGATGAAGAAAAGGACTGAAAACCAAACATAAATCTGTCTTGCGTGTAATAATTGGTGAATTTAGTAAAATAAAGAGTAGAGAAACAAGGTACTTGAGGGAAAGTAACTGGCTTTTTTAAACCCACCTTATTTTTATTTCTAGGGTGCTTCAGCTGACTGTTTGAAGGTATTTTCTCAGCTGTGAACAATTCATAGGAAGAGAATAAAATCTGAAAAACACATTCCTTCAGTAATACTTGACTATAAAAAACCCACCAGCACATCCAAACTGTAATGTGAGTACTTGGATTTTTCCAGCCACACCTTAAGTATCTGAAGATAAACTTTGATGTCCTAAAATAATGCTGCTTAAATGTTGCTTGACACTTTTTTTAGGCTGTGGCAGCTCTCATTTGATCCTCCCATATAAGTCTCTTTCTCTATTCTTGAATTAAAATGTTCTTTTTTCTTTGCACATTTTCACTGTAATTACTGAACTTCACAAATAGTTAATATAGAGTCCAGACTCTAAAGAATTATTAAATATGAGCTTTTTTAAAGCTACTCAGATACCTTAAGATGCAAATAAGCGCTAACTACTTTTAAGAGTATGGATATCTGATCTGGGGCGAGTTTGGTTCCTAGATACTTAGAAAAGTGTATTTTCCTTGTTGGTCATTTAAATAGCTTTAAAGGATCTAACCCAAGTGCCCAATTCTAGTCCAGTGTTACAAGCCACCCTTTAAAATCACAGAGGTTGCCTCCAGTCCTGTCTTAATCCAGCTTTACAGAAGTCGTGCACATATTTAAGCATGTAAATACTCCCAGTAGAACCGAATAGACAGCGTCCGGCTGAAAACCAGACAGATATTAAAGGAAAAAAGTGCGATAGTCTGTAGGCAGATTGTGTTCATAATGTGTATTCAAACAAGAGGCTAAAGTAAGGCTGTTTGCATGGCTTTCAGCCTGCATTTCGAGCATGTGCTTTTTTTACTACAGGCTCCTGTACAGAAAGTTGTTGATGCTCCTGAAGGCACTTTTCCTGCTCTTCTGTACCAGTGGAAACCAGGGCTGAGGTAATGAAGCATAGGTGGTTGTTTTAAAATGGACCTAAGACATATTTCTGAAACACAATTAAAAAAAAATGCAATTAAAGTATTTTCTATGGGGCTATGTTGTTAATACTAGTTTGACTACCACAGATGCTAATACGGGATATGTCTCTTTGTCAGTGTGATTGTATTAAGCACAGAGATAGTTAACTCTATGAGTTTTCTACAGTCTTTGCAATACCATGGACACTATTTCAGGAATTTTAAACTTCTGCCTAGTACCTGAAATCATTCAGATACCACGCTGAAACCTGAGAAATCATGTACCTGCACCCTCATTTTCAGTAGGCAATGTGAGTAGCATCTAGCCTACAATTCTCATCTCTGAAAACAGTGCCCTGTCCCAACACGTGGTGTATTCAGTCGCTGACAGGTCTTCATGCAGGTCATAACAATTTCTGTGTGATATTTTATTAATCCAAAATGCCATCAGTTACAACCCACAGAGGGATATGCTGGGCTATATGGCAGGAAGCCCCACTTCTCAGCATCCTGTGTTTAAATCAAAGTTTCAGCTCAGTAGAGCTGACTGTAGTGCTGCAAAGCTACCTCAAAGTAAAAAAGTGATCAGAAATTTTGCCTTGTGGTGTCTCTGGTACTTTATGTTTGTTTTTTTCTCTCTGAGATATGCCTTTCTTCATTCCCCATGAGAAACTATGCCAGTTTATTACATGGTTAAAGTAAGTTTATGTATTTATTCACTTAATTTTGTCTGAATATACATAACGGCTTCCTATTTAAGTAGCAATATAGCTGTCACTTAGCGAAGCCTTAAGACTGTAAGTTGTACAAGGGCTGAGCTTGCTAAAATATCACTTACTGAAACCTCATGAATTTGTATAAATTGTAGAAATGTTGAGTTTGCCAAAATACAAGCAACTGTCTATGTCCTTTTCAGCCTGCTTGAGTCTGGCATGGGGAGAAATCCTTTCCAAACAGCTGGGTTAGGTGAGCTGGAGCTGATTTTCAGGTGGATCCATGTTTTGAGCAGTATCTGTGACAGCAGTGCAAGTCAGCCTACCTTATTACATATTTCTTGTTCACTTGCTGTAGAGAGCTGCAACAGTGAAATATACTTCAGTATGGGCTAGCAGCCCAGTTGCATATCCTAACAGCAGAATAAAAAATGACACCCTTTGATTCCTGCAGCTCATTTTCTATGTACCTATCCATGCCACAGTTGCACCTCCATGCCAAAGTGTAGGTGCACCAAGTGTGGTATGAAGTAAGAAGCTCCCGGGTCAGACAGGTGGCTACATTGCCTCTATGCTGCTCTCTGAAGATTGATTTACTGTCAGAAGGCACCATTTTTAGGGTGTACCCTCTGTAGGAGGTGAGCAATATGAAACTCATGTGAGAATTGGCATTCATCCAGTTACAGGCAAATGTATCAGGAGTAAAAGAGGTCAATCACTGCTAATGACTGGTAATGAAACCCACAATGGAAAGAATTGTAGATATGATGCTACAGGAAATAGAGGCTTCCTGGAAGTGAATGTATAATTCCTCTGTTAATCCATTTTGGTTCTAAGTACTTAATTTTGAAGGTTTAAGTCTTCTACCATGTCTGCAAAGGTCAATCCACACACACCCTGAGTCTACAACCCCCCTGGAAGTCAGTAAGGACAGATCTCTGCATGGTATAAATTCTTTCAATTCTATCACCACACAGAGAGAGAAACATGGGGTTCATTTGAGGTCCACAATTCATTCTTTTCCCATTAGAGCTGGAAATGCTTTTAAGGAATGCAAATACCTGGTACTCAAAAAAACCCAAAAGATGCCTATATTTAAAGCCTATGAACCAGGCGGGTGGATGGTACAGAACTATCCCAGTTTTCCAAACTGGGGGGCTGATTGGATCAGGTAGGCAGCTGACAGGGCATGTGTAATCTCTGAGAAGCTGGCATGGCAGACAGGAAGGAGAGTGCAGGTGAATGATGAAAAGCAAACCAGTACCTGCATTTCTGCTTTTGGAAGATGTAATCTCACAAATATGTACCTTGCCCGAGGAGTAGTCATCCCAGCAAGAGGCTGGCTCAACCCACTGGGGAGACAGAGCAGCAGTTACACCTACCGCTGGCTGGAGCATAAGGGCTGTCTTCCATACACTGCAAAATTTCCTCCTAATTCTTGCAGACTAATATGCTGGTGAGCATAGCAGAGCTCCCCACAAAGAAGGCTGTTCAAAATGATCATGCTACCCCCTATGAGCCACTGGGTTCTCCTCTCTGTGTGATGAGGTGAGAGGGTGAAGAAATTGAACGCAATTTTAAATTCATAAAGCTCCCTAATCCCCATTCTAAATAATCCCTTAGGAAGTTTACATTAGTGTAAATTTCACATAATCTCATTGTCCAGAATGCTGTCTGCCATCCTAGTAGTAGTCCTCAAAAGAGATCAACACTGAGAATACAGGCATTTAAAAAGGAATATAGGTTTGGAATTGCACATGTGTATTATGGCTGGGTATAGATAATGGTATAGGTATTGTTAGGGAATGATAAAGTCCTTTTAGTCTCCTTAAAGATGTTTAACCTTTATTAATTTAGGATGAAATTGAAAGGTGGTTTCTAACCATTCAAGCATTAAGTTTGCCAAATACCCTCCTGTTAGCGGTAGTGGGCAAATTGCTGGCATTAAATTAGATTTTGTGGCATCTTCGAAGGGCACCTAACTCTACATGGGCTGAGTGAATACCAGGTGAGAATGGGGCATAAATGTGTACAAGCTTCATTGTGCATTTATTTCAGCTTTACCTTTTTTAGTTCTGGTTTCTGCTGCCAAGTGCTACAAAGGTATGAAGCACAACATTGCCAAATTGGCAACAAATTATCAAATCTTAAATTTCAGTTCATAAGAGGATTTCTTTTGCTTTTTGGAAAAAGCTGTTGGTAATGGGACCCATAGGGAAAGCCCTTCTGATGGGGCACAGACTAGGGTCCTTCAACAACCTGAGCTGAGAGCCTGTAGCTCTGTCTGCCTGTGCTTGTCCTTTCTGTCTCACTGTTACATGTCTACAGGCTATACCATGTCTGCTCCTCTGCATATACTTGCCATATAATGCACTGAGTCTGCTCACCCTCAGCTCTCACAGGAAATTGAGGGTTTGTCTCTGCTAGAATTTGAATTGTAAAGTTTGTCTGTGCCATATGTTGTATATGTAATGTTCTTTGCCACTTTTTCTCAGAGCACTACAATTGATATCCATCAATTAATTTTGAACTGAAACTGGCCATTTCTTGCCACCCTACATTCAGATAACCTGTGGTGTTATCTCTTGTACCAGTTTCTGTGGCTTATTTGTGTATGGATGTGGACTTTCAGAGGACTCTGAATACTGATTTTGAATAAAAAGTTCTGCTTAACCTGACTTACAGGTTCTTCTCGAGTTCCTGCAAGGAAATCTCAATGGACCAGGACCTCACCTTTTAACTCCTCCTTTTTTACGATCTACCACCTTTTCTCCATGATCTCAGGCCATATGGGCTGGCCAAATCCAAAAGCGGGCATAAATATCCAAAATCTCGCAAACAACTATGGAAATAGGAAAAATCAGACTGAAAATAAACAACAGAAATGTAAATTCAAATTAAAAAACTTGATAGGGTTGGACTTGATGCTCTTAAAGGTCTTTACCAATGTGGACAATTCTATGATTGTATGATAGAAATTACGTAATGTCTGAGCTGGCTTTCAATCAGATTTATTTTATGCGACATTGGAACATGGTTTTGTCTGTGGGTTTATTTTTTAATAAAAGGCTTAAAAATAAAAAAATCACATACATGCTGGTGACCAGGAGTGCGACAGTAAGGCTCAAACAAAGGAAAGACTTGAAAGTACTAAGAATAAAGAATGGTGGGAGAAAACAAAATGCAAAGAGGTATACTTAGAGAAAGCAACATACTTTTAATCATTACGTAATCTTTGACCTAAGGGTATCATGAAGCTGTGCCAAGTAAAATAGAAAGTAAAAAACTGGCCGTCTCCAGAAAGAGTTAATCGTTTGGTTTTGGAGAAGAGAAACAGACATCAAATCACGCAAAGGAGAAAAAGGGACTTTGATATGTAGTTTAAACATTAGATGTAGCCAGTAAAAGAGGAAGGAAGAAAGACCCAAATAGCTGAGGTTAGGGGTATGATATTTAGAAATGTAAATTTAAAGTGAACTGTGGTGAGGATGCTGTACAGGCAGATAAGGGTGAAAGAGATGAAAGAGAAAAAGGAATGGTTTAGGTGAAGATCCTAAATGTCAAATTGAGAATCTCAGAAGTACAGGTCAGAAGGGACCACTGACAGAAGGAGAAAATGGAAACACCTGAAAGGAGAGAAAGATTACACGGTTTATAACCAATTCTTTCAGACATCTCAGGTGACTGCTGGAAAAAGCACTCCTCACCCTCCTCTACAAAAGGAAAATACAAAAAGAAATATAGACATACTAAATGTTCTGAGCTAAATGAAACAAAGATTTGGGAAGGCCACTAAATACAGCAATGGAGAAATTTGGGCCTGAGATCATGAGCACGTGTACCAAGAGGGTGATAGCAGCTGATACATATTATGATTCAAAAATACCACCTGCAAAAGATAATATTAGAAATAGGGAGAGTATGGAGAAAAGCAGCTTGCCAGAAGGTTGTGCCAATTATCCTAACACTGACACTAGAATATCAAATGATAGAAGGCAATAGTTAAAATGTGGAAGAGGAAAGAAATATAATTTAAAATAGCGAAATATCATACTGCATCATTTATACAGCTTAGAAGTACAAGACACTGACCCCACAAGAAGAAAGCAGTGGTTTCAGTAAGGTGTCTCCTTGTATGCATGATACAAAAATGACTCTGAGGATGCTTTTGATTACATCAAACACACTTTCCAAATATTTTTTTTCAATTTTGGCCATGTTTGGAAGTCAGTTATATTTTTAAAGCTTCATACTTCGAGTTCATGCCTCTAGAAGTCACCTTGGGTTACTGAAAGCAACCTCACTGACTAGATGCCAAAGCACACAATTATTATCTAAGTGGAAAAGCATACAGCAAAAAGCACGTAGTTGTCCAAAGTAATATCTGAAGTATCAGAGTAAATGGCATCCTTAGTAACCCGCCTTTTGTAGAAAAGGTTCTTCTTTTTTAACATGGCACAGTCTAAAGCAATGTTCTTCCTCTCACACCAAAAGATCCTACCCCAGATATAAAAAGCCAGTGTCCTGGTGGTTTACCTAGACACTGAAAAAATCTCTACCTTTAACTGTGTACATGGGCTAAAATGACTAACATTTACATAGCATACCGCTTCCTTTTTTGCTGCTAGGATTTTGGATCTAAGGAGTCTGCATTTCCCTGTGAACAAACATCTGAAAGCTTCAGAATGGATTTCACATTCTCTGTTTGGCTATAAATGTGACCAAATTCCAGGTGAAAACAGTTGGCCTCCTCAAAAATTTTGAAAGCTATAGCATTAGAATATAAAGTGTCTGACCTGAAAAAAAAAGCTATTTCAGTGAGTTCATTTTTGCTCCATTTCTCAGAATGAACTAGGTGGCTAGGAAAAAAATCCTATATTCTCCAAAGAGATGGGATTTTGACAGGTTCTATGTTTTGTAAAGCAAGTTACACAATTCAGCTTCAAAGTACAGGCAAATTAGTAAATCCTTCCTGTAGTTTTCATGAGGGAGTATGACAATACTCAGTAATTTACTTCCTTTGTTATCAGCTACCAACATTGTTTCCTACCTCCTGATTTTCTAAGCCTCATCTTGCAATGATTACACTTCTGGTAGATTGAACCCTGGTTTAACCAATTTTACTGCTTATTTACAAAAGTCTTTCTCACTCAGATCCAACACTTTCACACTCAGAATTCTCTCAGAAGGGACAGAGAGTCTCCTTGCCTGGATCCCAGGACAATGAGGTCCATGTAAAGTAAGATCTTAAAGAATAAACACATGTACTATATGTATACTAGATGGTTTTTTTATAAACTTGCTTTTAGCAGGGGCTGTTGCAAAGAAAACCACATATTTTAAATAGGAGATTACTATAGGAAAATTATCCATAGGGCTCTCTGTGATATATATGAACTTCAAATAAGCTTAGCCAAAATAAAAAGTACTTTTCATAAGCTTGTTCTAAAGTACTTGAGCAAGGAAAATGTATTGATTTATCTGATACAGCTTCTGGATTTAAAAGGCTTTGCATCTGTACTTTAATAATAAAACAAATAATGCAAAGGGGTACCTCTATACATCTATAGATCTATAGATCTATACATCTCTGGGTGGGATTTTATTTATTGGAATTTCAACAGATAATTCTTGTTTATTGGAATAACCTTTGGATGGAATTCACATCAGATATTTCATAACAAGAGGGTTTTTTGTAGGGGTTCTAGTAAAACTTTCATACAGTTTAGCCATAGGCATTTTCTCATGAGTGTGTCCCCCCCATATTTTCATAGTCTTCCAACAATTTGGTTCATTTTCTGAAATGCTTTTACAAGTGGATAAACTGTTCTCACCAGAAAGAACAGTCAAAAAAAATTCAGCCAAACTATTTATTGAAAACTGAAGATTCAAATAAGCAAGAGATAGTTTTTCATGGCTTATAGGCACCATAACAGATTCTCTATTACACAGGTACCCTAAAAGGGCTTCCATGAAATATTTTCTTCTTCCTCTAAATTAGAAAAATTATCTCTAACTTTTGAAAAAAAATAAAATTGATAGATATAAAAAATATTTAAATGGGTTTTGAAAAAAGTCAGGAGAAGTATGTTTCATATAAATTGACATTTTTGGCTCTGGTGTGATTACATTGCTTGAAATGCATACTTGAAGACGCGTAAATGTACTGTGATTTACTCAACACTGCACTCACACAAACAGCACCCCTGCTCATGGTAGTTATAATAATAAACCACATCCGTGCATTGAATCCTACAGCACAACCATCAAGCAGAGAAAATAAAACAAGAGTTAGTAAGGGTTTGCAGATACTGCATCAGCTGGTTGTGTTCTGTATTTACTGTAAAAATACATGGAGTTGCACAGAAGGACCTGCATCAAATCCAAATACCAGAAAGGCTGAAGGGGACAGAATGACCTTCCCTTTTGACCTCTTCAAAGACCAAGTAAAGGTTTGTTTGTCTTTTGACTCTCAGATAAATGATTATGCCATTCCTGTGTATACACACAAGAGCAGCTTTAAGAAAACAACACCCGTCCCAAACTGCCAACTTTCTGCTGTTTATCATCTGCTGCAAGAATAAACTATGACCAGAATTCTTGAACAAGGACAAAAAAAATTATGTTAAACAACCCTTAGTTCTAAGAACTTCAGCATGGATTTTCTGTGTTACTCCATTTTTTGTTTACGTATCAAAAGCACCAAACTGATAAATATTTAGTGTTCTACTGTCAACAATACCAAAGACACCAGTGATACTATCACTGTGAAGAAGTGTTAAATCTTTTCCTGGGGAAAGAATTCCAAGTGAGCACCGATTCATCCTGAGTGCACTGAACTGCTCAAAGAATTGCTTTTGCCTCCACCGTACTTACTACAGTTATCATTTTAAAGATTCAACTTATTTCCTCTCTCAACCCCAAATTTTGTGTTCTTTTCTCCTGATTTTGTGGAAAACTGCAGTTCACAGCCCTTTTCTATAAGTTCAAATTTCTTTCATTATGTACATCTGGGCACCTAAGAAAAGCACACTAGAAAATATTGCAGCAACACTTGTTATTAAACTGCCTATTTGTGTTTACTTGTATGATTCCTTTTTATAGATGAGATATATATTTCTATGTTTATACAATTCTTTATATAGTTCCCTTTTTTTTCTCCAAATACATGCTTTCACACTTTGCTAAAATTATTTATTTACATGCTACATGTTGAATAAAATTCTCCAGGTCAGCTAGGGAATCGTGAAGAGAATCATCCGTGTCTTGACTTCTGAGAAACTTTCGAAGAGTATCTAAAGCATTCAAAGCCTCAGATTTTGATGGTAAAGGCTGTTCAGCTCCCTGAAATTGATCATCCTCATCTTCATTGCAAACAAATGTCCCAGCTTTATATGATTCACTTTCTTTGGCACACACCCCTTCGTTATTTGTGGGCATTTCGTAAGTTACCAAGCCATCATCTACAGCTGCATACTCCTCCAAAGATAAACCACCTGGAAACTCCACTCCAGCCGCCTGTGCATGTGCAAGCAAACTAAAATCACTCTCAGCCTTTGTGTCATCACTATTTGCCTTGGTTTCTAATTTGAATCCTGCTTCTTTATAATGTTTTACAATGGTCTCTGGTGTTACTTCCCTCCAGCACAGGTACAACATCTCAATTGCATCACGAAGAAGCAGCATAAACTCTTCATTACCTTCTACACAGTCAACAAATCTCTTGATAAGACAGTGCCTGTATTTAACCTTCAGACTTCTGATAACCCTTTGTTTCACAGTTGTACATGAAGAAGGGTCTGGAGGAAAGAACATTAATTTGACAGACTTCAGGTTCTTTACTTCTGTGTGAGCTGGGAGAGAATCAACAAGAATAACTGCTTGTCGCTGCTGTGCTTGAAATCTGTCATCAAGTTTGTGCATCCACTGTTCAAACACTTCTGAAGTCATCCATGCCATATCATTTCCTACATAATCCACAGGTAGTGACTCCACATCTTTGAAAAAGTGTGGACTTTTGTTTTTTCCTATAATAAGCAAAGGAAGTTTCTCAGAGCCGTCCATATTTGTACCCACCACTACAGTTATTCTCTCTTTGCTTAGTTCACCTACAGAACAAGTTTCCCCTTTAAATGCAAATGTGTTACGTGGTAACATCTGATACAACAATCCAGTCTCCTGAATGTAAAACACGTTTTTTGGCTGATACTCATTTAAATAATAAGGAAGAACATTTTGGTACCAAAGAGTTGAAGCATCTACTGTACTAGTAGCAGCTGCTTCTGCAGGCTGAGCTCTGAAAACTAATCCATACCTTGACTTGAAACGATCAAGCCAGCCATTACTGCACTTAAAATCATTATGTCCGAGCTTCTGGGCAAAATCATTAGCCTTGAGGCGCAACATAGGACCGTTTACTGGTACATTCAAGCACTGAGCAATTCTATACCACTTCACCAATGCCTCCTCCAGGTCGGTGTAAAAAGCAGTCCTTAGCCTTTTCCTTTTAGGATCAAATCGTAAAGATTCGAAGGCTTCCAAAACTTTTTCTTTATTCTTCATGATTGAAGACAAGGAGTTCTTCTTTATGCCATACTTGGCTGCAATGTCTGCCTTCTTCTCGCCACTCTCCACCGCGCTTATGATGTCAATTTTCTCCTCGATAGATATGCTTTTTTTCCTCCTCACTGTGGGTTGGGACAGGGGACTCCCCGAAGCCTCAGCCATGGTGCCAGGGCCGAATTCCACAGCCGCGCATCCGGGCAGGCACACTGGGGCTCTGCCGCTGTGGCTGCGGGGCGCCTTGGATGAGGCCAGTGCTCAGTCCCCTGCTCTGACCTCAGGGGCATGGCAGTTGGCAGGGTCTGGCGCAGCCTCCCCGTTACAGCTGACACCCGCACGACAGCGCCTGCCTGCGGAGCCGGCCCAGAGCCGCGCCTCACGCTGAGGGCCAGACAGGGCCGGTACCACGGCTGGGACCAGCGTACGCACACGCGCCCCACCAGAAAGGAGCCACCGCCTCCCGCCAAGCCGGCAGCACCGGGCCGGGGGGGGACGGACAAGCTCCTCGCTGCCGCTGCTTCGGGGCCCTCAAACCAGGGCCGCCTCAGCAGAAGCATCCGCCGGAGAGAGTGAAATTAAAGCGCCGGCAGGAGAGGAGGAGCGGGCAGGGAAGGGCAGAGTGGAGCGGGCAAGGTAGGCGGCGCTGCTGGCCGGTGAGGCTCCGACTCTGGTTGCTATGGCTGCGGCTCGGCGGGGCAGCAACCATAGACACACATGCAGCAGCCTAGAGAGGCCGCAGACCGCCGCACCTCCCGCCGTCAGCCGCCTTTCCGGCCAAGTGTTTCCGGCTGCTCCTGGTACCGGAGGAGGAAGAAAATAAAGCTGGAGAAGGGGCGCCGGCGCCGCCCTGCCCGGCTTCCTCCTTCCCCTCTCCCTTTATCCCTTTCCCCTCGGCACGACGCCTCCGGGGTCGCAGCAGTACCGCCGGCAGGTGAGATACAGGCTGGAGCGAGGCCTTTGGGCCCCGGGGTCAGGTCGGGCCTGGCCCGGCACGGGAGTCGCAGCAGCGGGGTTGTACCGCGCCTCCCGCTCCGTCCGGTCCCGCGTGTCACACCGCGGGAGTGGTCTCCGCTTCCCCAGCAATCCCTTGGCGCTGGCAGCGGGCGGCTGGGCCTGTTGGCGGCGCGGGGGGAGTCCGCAGTCGGTAGCTGGGCCCACTGGGGGCTGCCCCGGCCGCCTTGCTCTGCCCGTCGCCGCAGGTCCTAGCGGCTGGGGTCGGGAGCGCGGGGCGGTTTACGGTTTGCTCATCTCCTTGCCTGTTTATGGCGGGATCTCCGCTCCGGCTGGTGGTGGGCGCCTGGAGGGGGCGGGCAGAACGTGGGTTTCACGAGAGGGAAAGGGAGAAGAAAACTTCAGATGCTGCATAAATTTCGTGCCCCTGGGACTTACTCCACACCCTGACAATTACTGGTTTGAGCGTTTCAATTTGTCTTTTTGCAGCTGGCTTTCTGTTCTTAAAACATGGAAACATCGTGGTGGTGTGTGACAGGCAGTTGTTACATTTGGTATTGTTTACAAACCAGAAACAATTTTTCCAGTGTTGCTTTTAGTACATCTCTGATCTATCATTTATCACTGAAACCCCCTCACAGCCTTTCATCTTGCATCACCTGAACTGGATGTCATATCAGTGTCCAACGTGTTTTGTATGCTTGGTGGAACTGATAACAAGGAGTTTGCCCTTGCTTTCTTATCTAAGTGTTGATTCTCTAGAAAAGATAAGAGGTTTTTTTCAGGGCTGGAGGAGGATGTCATTTGATCAGTGAAACTCTAAACGGCTGTCTAACTCATATATATGTTTACGCATGTATGTGTGTGTGCACACATGGTTAAAATGTAAGGAGTAACTAACACAGAAGAACATTGGATTGGGAAAACTGGAAGCTGAGGCAGTGTCCTGATGAGCTGCTGCTTTCTGTTTTGGCAGCCATTGAAACCATAATGGGAGCCCGTGCCTTAGCTAATGCGGAGCATGTAGGGGCAGGTTGACCTAGAGCAGGGAGTGTGGAAGTTAGTGGCAGCCCAGTTCTTCAGTCCTTGCCTCCATCATGTCTTGTAACTTTCAAGCATAATTAGATCATGCAAGTGGAGCAGCCGGGGAATTCAAGAGCATAAGGAGGAAACTGTGGTATGATTGCAGCAGAAACTGTTTGATGCAGTTCATTAAACTCTTGTTAAAAAACAGTTAATCTTGACAAGAATTAGTAATAAGTGTTCATAGAAATTGAAATTAAGGAAATGTGTTATTGTTATTTTTCACCAGCACTTGGGTTTAGTGTGGTGTTACAAAGACGTTGTTTGTCTATGCAGTCAAGTAATAAAAGTGTAATTAACTTTATTTGGACAAAAGGTACCTTGCTTTTGCTTTATTGGCAGTTAATTTAAGATAAGAACTTAAGTGAAGAAGTCAGTGCATCCTGCTCAGAAAAGCAGGTGTAATTGATGAGGATCCTATGGTTCTCGTAGGTCATTTACTTAAGTAGTGTAACTATGTGAAGAATAAATCCTTTATTCAAGGCAAATTTATTGTTGATGAGATTTAATTCATATTTGCATGGATAAGCAAATAAGAATTTGCCTTTTTTTATGAAAAGTCCACATGCGTGCTCTTATAGCCACTAACTATAATTGGTTAAATGTCTCTGAAGTCGTCATCCTGAAGGAGACTTGTTGTTTTTAAGTTTTTGCTTTGCTTTCCATTTTCCTTTGTACTTTGAAGAAATTATATCTATAAATCCCCCAAACTTTAAAATTGTTCACTTTTAGTTATGGTGGGCTATAACTGAGGTTGTAGTCAGCTATGCATTTAAAGTGGCTTTGCCATTGGGGGATATTTGCAGTCTATTCTGGCCCTTTGTTTTACTCTGGTCCAGTAGTCATGTGGTGTTGCAGGATTGGTCTAGTGGGGAAAACCAGAAAATCCAGAGGGACACAAGTGGTGAGGACAGGGTTTCGGGCTTAGATTAATGTCAGAGTATGGATCAGGCATGTTTTTTCCAAATAGGAGATCTTTGATTTGTTGTAATTACAGGGGATGGTAACAAATGTCCCTGTACACTGAATGCCTGTTATGTTTTAAAATCATGGCTACTTTAGTGAAAAGGGAATTGATAATGCAGAATTCACACTGCATTGAAGATCAGTGAGCTCTTATAAAAAGCCTTTCTCTAATACCTACAAGAGCACTGAGCTACAGAAGTCTCTATGCATTTTTGTAATGGAACCTTAAATATAGGTAATACATGTATGTAGATAACATGTTTGCACAATTTCACGTTAATATCTTGCCATCTGAATCTCTGTAAACATGTAGAAATTTTTTACCCTTACATTCAGCATTTGATATTTACATGCCCATTTTTTTTTTTGCCGCAGAAGCAGTCAGCAGCAAATTTTGTCGTTAAACTAGAACATGCAGTTAAACTTATAATAAAAGCCACCTTTAATCTACAGTTTTTCCCTTCTCATGTTCTAAAGTTGGTCAGTGTGATCCTGCAGAGCTGTGTTGAAAGTTTTACTACTGCTCACGGGAGAAGAATACAAAAAATTGTGTGTGTGGGCAGGTTGTAACACAAGTAGTGAATTAATTTGGATTTTACAGACTTAATTGTCATTATGCAGTGTCTTCTACAAGGATTTGTAGCATGGTTCGTGCCTTGTTGTTTAGAGTTCTTAAGGCAATCAAGAAAATCTTTTTTGCTGCTTATTTCATAGTTTTAAACAGCGCTACCATGGTACATAAGTTTATGAGGTACAAACAAGCATAAGACCAGGATCACTAATGTGGTAAAACTGAGGTACAAATTGTCTTAACCAAGACTGCACTACAAGATGAGTTGAGCTTCTTGTTTAACCAGCAAAGCAAAGAAATGACACTCTTCTAGTCCATAACGGAGATGTGTTAACTGCTCAGAAATAAGCTGTTGAGCGTGTAGGTTGTTTTCAACCTCAGGCAGAGTTTGGACAGGACTCTGTGGGGAAAACAGCACATCTGCTGTGCAGTCTTTCATATTCGGAAGAATTATAGAAAATTAAGACAGATACATAAAGAAATTATACTTGTTTTTTAATTACTTCAAGGGATTCTGTATTGGTTGGAGGAAAATCCAACTTTATTCAGTGGTAGCCCTGAATTAATTGTTTTTCTGGGAAAAAAATGTCTTGTTTTGTGTGTTTGATTTTCCAAAGTAAAGTAATAGGCTATCTGGTGTAATATTATCTAGATGGTCTAGATGATTTAGTTTCTCAGCCTTTGTGTCCTTATTTCCCTTGTCATGTGAGCTGCTTACCTTATTAATTATTTGCTTTAATTGAAATGTTTTATAGCTTAGGAAACACAATATCAGTAAAAATAATGATCTTGTTATAGTTTTTCTTAATCTGGTTTGTGGTAGAGCATGTGTAAAATGGTGCAACACTTAAGCCATGTGTGAATTATGCTCAATACTGATAGACTGTTTAATTTTTAATGATTTGTTGTCTGCTCCTCTCAAACAGCTGAATGAGTTGCAGTATCACCTGTAGTTTCCAGCTATTTGAAATGAAATTTAGCTTCTTATTGAAGCTGGTTTAGGTACATAAGTTATCTTTCATGATCACTATACTCACAGAGCTGATTTTTAATTGAGCACTTGTGCTCAGTGTTACTGACTTTCTTTGCATTGTGTAGGTGAGGGGGTTATTTTTTGAGAATAAAATGGAAGGGATTCTGTTTCTAGTTAGGTGTAACAGACTCAACAACTTACCAGGCTGCAGTGGCTTAGCATGAATATAAACTCTCAATGTTTAGGGTAAATCTCATGTCTTAATAAAATTGTGATCTTTGTAGTGGTGGGATACAATTAATGTATTGTTGCAGGTGACAGTAAATATCAGCTGAAGAACCTTGTTTGACTTCCTGGGTTTTATGTTGCAAGCTTAGCTGTCTGTGTGGGGAAGGTTGCTTTGTCAGTGGAAGCTTGTGCTAGACTGTATTCCTAGTATTGGTTAGATTTGGGAGAGCTAAATACCTATTCACCATCGAAAGAGGGAGGTTTCTGTTTGCTTTAGAAGAACTTGTGAAATAAATGCTTTCTGAAAGTCCACTTTGGTTGCTGTAAGTTGCAACATCCAACTCCTTTCAGATCTATCGGTGCATGCCAAACCTATCTTATGTTCAGGTATGTCAGAAAACAGAAGTGAATCCACAACACTTGATGAGTCTCATCCAGCTGCAGAAGAGGTTCAGTCTGACTGAGTTGGTCATTATATTAGTGTGAAATTAACCATTCCCAGCAACAGTTTCAGGCCAAAACTTCTCACATACAGAGCACAGGGAAGTTAGCACAGGGGTATGAGTCCATGAACATTATCTTGAATGGGTGGAGTTGATTTTGAGACACTATGAAGAACAATTAGTTCATAACAAAGGATTACTTCAATCAGTAGTTTATTAATGTGCTGCAGTATTTGCTTTGTAAATTGAATAGATTTAGGTGTGGTAGAGTCTGAAATGTGTAAGTACTGCAGGAAGAAAGGGTTGGTATTTAAAAGGGGGCAGTCTTTGTGCAACTTCACTATAATAAGGCATTGGATCTGCTGCTGGAATGGTGACTCTTCTGGGGGGGGTTTCTTTTGTGCATTAGTCATTCGTGCCTAATACATCAATACAAATTTAGGAACTTCTTTAGATTTACTTTAGGCTCTTCCTACTTTTTTTCTTTTTTCTTTCTTTTTTTTTTTTTTTTTTTTCCCTGAGGATTCAGGGGTTTTTTTTATGTACTTAGTTTAAATCAGCAATCATACTCACTGTTTCAACAGTAGTACTGTTGTGGTTTGATGGTTTAGCTTCCTCTCAGATCAGTAAGCTTGCCATTGTGTGAGGTTGCAGGAACATGCATCCAGAGGCAAAGAGAATTGGCTTCTGGTTTTGGCAGTAGACTACAGTTAGAGTAAGTATTTGGTCAAGGCCAGGCTGGACAGAGCTTTGGGCAACATGGTTTAGTGTGAACCATCTCTGCCCATGGCAGGGGGGTTGGAACTGGATGATCCTAATGTCCTTTCCAGCCTAAACTATTCTACGATTCTGTGAGATGCTGCACTGCTGAAGTAAGCTGATGCTGTGGCTGAGAGCAGTCTTTCATTCTCAGTTTCTTATTACATCGTCACACTTTCTGTTTCATAGGTGCAAGTGTTAAGAGCTGTGTGATGAACTAATTTGAATGGGAATATTACCTATCCTCTTTTTGAGCCTTGGGGACCTTCTTTTAAACAGCAGTGTTTCTGCAGTCTTTTTTTCTGTACAAATACGTTGTTCTGGCCCAGGGAGCAGGTAGGGGAATGGGGAAAGCTGTTGAGGGGAAGAGTTAGGAGTAAAGGGCAGAAAAAAGGTCAAGGAATTGTTGGCAGCAGTGTTAGCTTTGGCTGTTGACTAAAATGCAGGTGATGATTTCTTTTTATGGCTGCACAAATTAGCAGTTTATCCTACTTCCATTTTTCAGCTGCTCATTTCGTGTCTTTGATGCTTATCTGACCTCGTTGCAAACTGAATCAACTCACTGAAACTGTGGGAAAAATAACCTGGTAGAAAGGACTGTTGCCAGGCTAGTGAGTTGAATGTGTTTACAGTGCAGTTAGGTGAGTGGCTGGGAGATGGGGCACTGTAGCTCACAGTGGGAACTGGGAAAGCAGAGTGATGAAATGTCCTTCTTTCAGCAATGGAAAATGATGTTTTAATGCATACCTAACTTGAAACTGAAGTTAGCAAGTTGTTTTTTGCATTCTCTGAACTTGGTACTTAGATTTGACTTGGGTAAGAATGCCTAAAAAAATGTGTATTGCTTCTTACTTGTCTTAGATTTTAAAAGTTGTCCAGAGAAGCTGATGAATTTTTGTTTTCTAAGTATTTACTAGAGAAATGTGTAAAGCATGTGTGAGCATGCATATCTCTGCATAAACATATATCAGTGTACAATATTAGCAAAATTGTTTGAGATTCTTGATGAAAAGGATCCAAGCCAAATATTTGTTTTGCCTTTAATTAAATTTGGAGATGCAGCTTTGTGATCCCTGCCAAATGAAGTGTATCCCCTGACAGTGCAGGACTTCCCCTTGACACTTTGAGAATTTGCAGAAAGAAGAACAAAAATAGCTGTGTTAGCCTGTGCTGACATTTCAGTATTGTACAGGTAGCTGTGACAGGCCAAGCATTTAGAAAAATACCCCACTTGACTGTGTCAAGTTAGAAGCATAGTTCCTAGCAGTCTTGGAGTTCAAGCAGGTGTGAGATATAGAGCAGTCTTAAGGAGCTTAAGCTATTGGACAGATTTTCTAAATTAATATCTAATATGACAGATAACTAGAACATTTGATCTAATGGTATTGTATAGCAACAGGGATTTGGACTCAGTCCTTATGGGTCCCTTCCAACTTGAGATGTTCTGTGAAATGAAACAAAGTACTGCTTTAAAAGTACTCATAAAATAAACAGTCCTTTTGGTGTGCTTCAGTATTTTCATTTACTTAAAGGCTATGAGTTCTGAGTTTGTTCTGTTGTATGAAGGGTGACCCCCCAAAAAGCTGCTTCGTGTTGGGTGGGTGAAGACTGGGCTGTCTGAGGAATTTGGTATGCTAGGCCAATGTTTAATATATGGCATGTGAGCTATTCCTTCCCAGTGCTGAAAGAAGGTGCTGACTAAATCCTAAATTGCAGGGATTGATGGGGTAAGTTTGAGTGTTAAAGTCACTTCTTGAATTCATAGCACACTGATTTTCTCTTAAGTGATTTGAAATCTGTTCTCTGTGTGTGCAGAATTTTTTAAAAAGCTGTGATCTCAGACACTTGGCCTCTTCCTGACCCTTTGACTGAAAAGAGCTTGTTCACTTTTTAGGACCTATAAGGGAAGAAAACCCCTTTTCTCAAGTACTTGTTGATGGTGTAACTTGTCAGTCTGGCACAGGTGTAGGGGCTGGTTTGAACACTGCAGATGACTTTACGTAAGCATGAACATTTGGAGATTCTTGGTTTCTTAGTTTTGGCGAGTGTTAGGGTGCCATTCTCTCTTCAGGTGCCTGTAAACACCCTCTACAGGTGTAGATTTCTTCTGGGAATGTCTCATACCTTAGGTCGTTCTTGAAAGCAGTGGTTTCACAGATGCTGCTACTGTTCATAGTGCAGCTGCATTTTGAAACTAACTTTGATTCTTGAGTTGCAGAAGTGCTTTTAAGTTCTTGTTTCTGCATTTCACTTCAGATTCACTGCTGTTCGCTGAATGAGAGTTGTATACCAACAGTTCAGTCAGAAGGTGGCACTATATTATGCTAAAATGAGCAAGTTAAGTTATTTTAAAGTTTGGAATCATTACTTTCTTTTTTGTAGTTTTAGCTAGTACAGTCTTGGGGGATTTTTTTTTTCTTTTGTTGGATTTTTTGGGTTTTGTTTGTTTTTTTTTT
The DNA here is from genome assembly GCA_009867235.2 of Psittacus erithacus. Classification (NCBI taxonomy): domain Eukaryota; kingdom Metazoa; phylum Chordata; class Aves; order Psittaciformes; family Psittacidae; genus Psittacus; species Psittacus erithacus. Next base: position 132,241 of record WYDI02026814.1, on the reverse strand, counting down.
AAGCCAAGTTCATCTTTTACAGCTTGAGGTACATAAAATAACTGTCAAGTGTTTGTAGAAAATATTTGTCTGGCCCTTCATTTGTGTTTGACACCCTCTCACCCCCTTATCAATGGGTTAAATTTTAGTGTTTCTTTTCTCTTGGATCTTGAAGCTTTCCATTACTTCTCTCTGAGTTGTGCTAGCATATGAATGTGATTTGGGTGTGTGGTTAAATGAATATATACAGACCTAGTATATCAGAATATTACCAACAGGAGTTTGAAATAAAATCAGCTGTTACGAAACCTATATATCAACTATTTTCATATAGATCACTCACTGGAAATTTGAGACAAATGCTAACCTGTTTCTTCTTATACTGTAGGAAGGTGCAATGGCTCAAGAGTCTCCCAAAAACTCAGCAGCAGAAATTCCTGTGACGAGCAATGGACAGCTGGAAGATTCTCATGAGCACACCATTAACAGGGTAAGAATTTTGTTTGCTGTCTAACAAGGTACCATTATCAGAAATGCTAGAGTTACAAGACAATGCATAGCAGACTGCACTTGATGTAGTTTTCTAGAGCTTTAATGGCAAATCTCCTTTGAAGCTCAGAAATTATTAAGTTGCATAATGTGATTGCACATTGCAATAACCTTTTTTGTATAAAAGGCATGCTAGTAGCGGCAGATATTTCTGAGCATGAAATAGTGTAAAGAAGTGGGTGCTCTATAATGCACAATCAAGAATGCTTCTACATTCTTGTCTCTGATCCTTGAGGATACTGATTTTTAGTCAGAAGATTTTAGTCATAAACAGGACAACAAGCATTTTTAAAATGAGAGACTCGATAGCCTGAATTCACAGAACTTGTTAAAGCCTAAATTTTTTATGAATAAGTATCAAATTGTTCAGGGCAAGCTACTTCTAAGTGGTATTAAGTTTGGGTGCAACACGTCTAAAAGTAAAGCAAGTTAGTCATGTTCTGATTTGAAGTTAGGAATGAAGTAACTTGGATTGAAACTGAAAAATCACTACAGTATTGCTGTATGCTGTGTAGATGACATCTTATTTGCTGTATGTTAGAAAAAGAAGTTACACTTCTATAATCATCTGTATGCAATTTTCAGTTCTTTCTCTGAACAGCGATATATTTTACTAACAGTTCTTCTCATGTTTGCTGTCCAGCAGAGGGTGCTGTGGTACAGTTTATGGAATTTGGGATTGGTTTTCTTTTTATTTTGTATTTTAGTTGGAAATGTGAAGGCAAGCTAATTGTCCACATATATTTGATACCTGCTGAGACTTAGATTTTAAGGAAATCCCTAACCTTTAACAGTTCCGTGATGACTTGCTGTGAAGGATTATTTCTAAAAGAAATACTGGTCAGAGCTTCAACATTTTATTCTGTTCTACTAAAATCCTGATGAGAGGGGGGAGAACTTCATCAGTTTAAAAACAAATGACATAAACGTCCTGAATATTGGTGAAATAAACATCTACCTAATTTCGTCTTCTGGTTTTAGCTTTAATGGAAAAAACTCCTTCAAAGCTGATCAGTTGTTAAAGCTTGCTAAAAAACCTGAAGCAGATATTGCACATTGCGATAACTTTTTTGTCTGAAAGTTGTGTTAATAGTGTAAATTTTTTTAAATGTTAAGTAGTGTAAAGTTTTGAGTGCTCTGTAATGCACAATCGAGTGTATACATTTCTAATTATTGATTCTAAGCCTTGAGGATACTGATTTTTAAACCAGCAGTTTTATTCATAAAGGAGCATTTAAATATATATTAAAAGTATAGTTTTAAACATGTTTGATATTATCTTTATAACTAAAATTAATTTAAATATGAGACATATGTATTTAAAATATTAAAAATAAAAAATACATTCTGAAAATAACATCAAAGGCCATTTGATTATGCTTTCAAGGTAGCTGTATAGTGAGCATGGCTGTAAAGTATAAAACTTCACGAGATGGAAATGCATCCATATTAGAGCTCTTACTGAAAAATACTGCACTTACCAGTGGGCATTTTTTCTGCTTCTGCTGAATTGCCCATGATTATTTTATAAATAGCACTGCAGTGAGGGAAGGCTTATGTTTCTTAAGATTTGTCGTTGAACTAAGATCTACCAGTAACATAATGTAAAAATGTTTAATGAAACAAAGTTAAAACTGAATGTTGATAAAGATGTACTTGTGCCTAGAGGGACAACTAAAGTACACCTCAAAGTGGTGAATTTGGGTTCACTTGCAAGTAGAGAAACAGATTTACTGTTTCTAAGCCTGATGACCTTGATGCTGCCAAGTTATCTTTTCCTTACATAATAATTGCTTCTTAAGTGTAGTGCTTATATCTTAGTTACAGTAAATGGAACTTGTGCTCTTGTTGACTGGGTGAGAGACCTTGTTCAGTCAAAATGTAATCACAATTTTCTACAGCAAATTGAAATGTTGGGTAATTTTTCTCTATGGCCACATATAAAAGTTGAAGTAGGTTTTTGCTGGCATGCCAATAATTTTGCTGGCTTGGAGTCAGCTATATTTTGAGACAGCCACTTTCACAAAAATGGTTCAAATACTTGCAGAAAATTTATACTATGCAACCATACTTGAGTTTCCTGCTGTAATTATTTTCACAATGCTTGTTTTGAGATCAATGAAGGTGAAGTACACTTTAATTATTTTAACTGTCATGTACAAGTTAACACCTGCATGTGTGACCTAAACTCAGAATATGTGATAATCAAGGCTGCTTGTAAACAAAACACAGAAAACAAACTTCTTGGAATTGACATCTAGGTCTGTTTACTACTCTGGTAGTCTCAAATTCTAATATTTAGCTTCTATTCATCTTGCTTTGTGTTTGTTATTTCTGATCCTTAATGCTACAATTTTCTTTTTTTCACTGCCAGGTAATTTTTTGTTTTAACCTAAAGCAGTATGCATTGCACCGCAGAACTTCTGTGCCAAGTTTTCAAAGGTCTTGTTTCCTATTGACTTATGGAAATGGCAAGCCAAGTACTGATTTTTAAGAGGTAGCTTTAGAAAGAGGCAAGAAACCATTGCTACTTGATACTGTCCTGTTCTCACAGTGCTTGGGAAGAATGTGTGTTCACAAGTAGAATTTAGAACACTTGAACTCCAGTATACTGACTCCAGTTACCTTCTTGAGAAGCTGGGCAGCAGTTATCTTAGTTTGTTTTCTTATTGCTGTCATCAGGGAGGCATTCATCTAGATGATGTAGAGTTCAGATGTAAGCAATGAAACATGATTTCTTCTATATTTTTTTAATTAGGTCTTCAGCTATTTTGTGACAAACACTTGAGGAGCTTTGATTGTATGTTTTTGATAGACTGAGTAAAGTGGGAGTTGTACAACCTCTTCTTCAGAGTTCTGTAATTACAAAACTAAACTTTTCTCTATTCTCACATTCTATTTAGCACTTCCATCAGAACCTCTTCCATAAGCTGCTCAGGCATGAAAAGGTACATTTATTTCCTGCCAAATGCAGTATTTGTATACACTCAAGCATGAGAAGTATTTAATTTTGCAAGGCAATGCAGTGCAAATTTTTCTTTTTGAAGCTGGAAATAGAAAGTAGGGTTGCTCATTCTTTGAAGAAAAATGCCATTATTTTTGCAGAGCATCAGACAGCGCAGATTGCCATAATGTCATTTCAGAAAGAAGCATATTAGTTCCAGTCTTGTGGGATTGCGATGTAGCACTACGTGACGCATCATCTCAGTTCCTTATGTTTAAGCAAAAGAATCAAAAGTGTATTTATAAGGTAAATTAAATAAGCATTTGCCTAACTGTGAAGTCTTGTTCAGAAATACGCTGCTACGTTCTAATTCTGTCTTATTTTTAATAATAAGAGATGCCTGTGGAATTCGGACAAGTTTTGACCTGCCTGTATGATGGATGAAAACTTTTTTAACTAAAAAAAAGGTGTTGCTTCTAACATCATTGGATGAAATAGCTGATGTCCTTTCATTACAAAAAAGCTTGACCCCGTGCTTTTCAGCTCTCCAAGCTCTGTTGAAACTCACTTAAACATTAAAAACTTGGTGTATACAAGTGTGTGCCAATGTTTGCATGTTTGTTAGTCTGTCTTAATAACAACAGAGGGCTTCAAGCATTTCCTAATCAAATGTGTTTTTCTTACTACTTTGTACAAGAAAACTCAACATACAAAGAAGTCTCATTGGTTTACATTCTTCACTGATTTATTTCTTTTACCCTTGACTTTGAGAACAGTTTTCCTCACATCCTATTAAAATTATGTGATTAGAATAGTGGGGTTTTGATGTCGCTGAGGGGATCGGGAGCTGAGGACTGTGGGAAGGAGTGAGGAAGGGTATTACTCCTAATTCAGTACAGTGCCATATAGTGTGAAAGCTGTATAGGAATAAATTAAATTAATCAGAATACTGTTCGTTGTGCCTGCAAAGGTATTCGGGCAGCTGTAAGCTATTATGTTTAAACTATTGTACAAAATCAATATGAAATTCTTCTGAGTCTCTGAAATTGTTGTTCCAGTTGTTTCCTTATATTTTCAGTATAGACTCTCTTCTCTGGGCTCTTTTTGTACTCTTGTGGGGCCAAAACCGCTACTAAATGTTTGTATATGATACCAGCAATAAACTTTAGGCTGCAAAAAAGAAATTAACTTTTTTGTGAGTCTTAATTGATCATCTTAGATTTATGAAATAAGCTCTGGGATCTGATGACTTTGAGTGCATGTGTTCAATATCTTGTTCTATGATTGTATTGCCAGGCTGCACAAATAGATAAGGTGAATTCTTTTTTGTCTTCTACCTTCTGAAAAGGATGCCAAGCCTTGTTACTCACATTCTATCTGAACCATATGAGTTCATCTTTTAGGATTTGCTATGTTGACTGACGTGGTTAGATTTTTACACTGGGAAATGATATTTTAATTAATGTAGAGATATTTAAAATATATTTCTGTGTGTCAGTTCTAGAAAACTGTTTCTAGGAGATGAAAAATAAAATATACACAGTCTTTGTTGCCAAGTAGTCTGCTTCATACAGTCTTAAAAACCAGAGACGTGAAAGTTAATGATGGAAGTAAAAGAGATGCTAATTTAAAATTTAATAGTATGACATTAGGTAAGTCAAATGGGATGAAGTAGAAGGGTCTTCTGAGTGAAGACCAATGTATTGGAGAGCAGAAGAAATGTGTCAGTCTATCTTGTTTGCCCCTTCAGCATAGAATAAAGCTGAAGCTCTCTTCCCGTTTATTTTTAATGCTTGAATTTATATTGATGTGAGGATTTAGTAGTTGAATTCATGTAAAATAGGAGCTGAGTGACCTAATAGGGCAATGAGAAGAAGAAAATGCAGAATATGTACGTGCTGCTCTGCAAATTAGGGTAATAAGTTAAAGTTGAGGGCAAGTTACCTCACTGGATAGATGTTCTGTCTACCTACTTGACACTTTGTTTCATGGCACTTGTAATCTTTAAAACTTTTAAACCGTGAGCTTTACAATCAGATGTGGTACAAATTTTTACTGAAAGCAACTTGAATAGTTTTGTTTAAAATGTCATCCATCATTAAAAAATAAACAAGCATGTGTTTTTCCCAGTTTAGTTGCTCCACTTTTAATAGACTACTTGAACTAGCTAGTAGTGTGGAGGTTCTAAAACACCTCTATTCAAGGCAATAAGGGCAGGCAAAACCATATCTATTAAACTTCCTGTTGGTGCTAAGCAAAAGATGATGTTTAGTCATGCATTATAATGGACTGACAAAACTAAGAAAATAATATAGTGTTGTTTGCTTACTTCTGCCTTGGTTTCCAGTAAGTACCTGCAAAGTAGGTTTCTACAGATAAAGAAGCAATGCAATTCTGTTATCTTTCCCCTCTTCATTTTAGCTTATTATGGGTAGCATGGATGGGAAGTATCTTTTTGGATAATAGTACTGTAACCCAGCCAACATTTCTTCATAAGCATGCATTCTGAGCAACAACTTTGCTGTGTCTGCTGTCTTCACAGGATTGATATGTCAAAAATCCTTACTGGTTCATCTAGGTGATCTGTGTAGTAAACTGATGAATATCCCTGTGAGTAATGTAAATAAGGCTAACCTTACTAAAATATGTTTAGTTTAATATAGTGACTTGAGCTAATAGTGACTTGAACTAAATGTGATTTTAACAAAGGGTTTAAGTGGTTTAAATACTCTGTGCATTATAAGTTTGCATGGTCTTGAGTAGACCTAACAGCTAGTGCAGCTGTTCTGTGTCCCTTTATTTTATGCTTTTGCTGCTTTGAGCCCTTAGTGTACTAAAGGACTTGAGAACAGGGCAGGTAATCAAACCTTTTGACTTCTTGGAAATATGAGTTGTAAGATTTTTATATCTTTAGCTCTGAATCTCAGTGAAGTTATCACATTGAAATACTTCTGCTAGATGATAATTGCATGAATGTGCAATGGCTTTCAGCCTCATTAAATTGGAAATTATGAATTAAGCTGGGGGAGAGGAAGAGGTGGTGGTGATCCCTTAACAGATTTGTGACTTTGAAATGTATCAGCAAATTCTGAAGACTTGATTTCCCTTTTATGAAGAAGAGGGGGAAGTCACTTAGAGTTTGAAAGCAGATCTTGTGATCATCAAACTCTTCCTCTTAACTTGAAAAGTAGTATGTAGTCAAAATATAGTCACCTTATAGTAAGAGAATCTGTCTTCACTTCCCCTGTTGTAACAGCAAACCTACATTTGGTGGGAAGAAAGAAAGCTTTATGTTGCCTTCTTACCACTCTAAAATCTCCTTAAGTACTGTCATACCTTCTCATGAATGTGAAGTTTTGTGCTCCTCTTTTCTTAATCTAAGGCTGTTTCTGAGTTATCCTTTGTAAATTATTGAAGGGATAGACTGCTTTGTCAGAGTGATTGCAGATTTTTGGGTAGCTCTTTTTGTTTATCTACACTTGTGTAAAAAATAAAAAAGCAATCATGTTGCAAGAATGACATGTTAAAATTTGAAGCTTACATGCAGAAGTGTGTCTCCACTGAACAGTAACCTGCATGTTTATAAACAACAAAAAGGTAGTGTTTTGGTGATCACTGACTTTTTGATGACAATTCTGGTCATGTATAAATCAACAAATGTTAAATCTTTCTTTTAAATTAATTTGCAAGGCTGTGTTTCTTCAGCAGTGTATTTCAATTGGTTAATATAAGTGTTTAAAATGGGTTTGAATGCAGTTCTTTACATTGGACTTTGCCTTTTTGCCAGTGAAAAAAGTGTAGCTCTCTTCAAACAAGTATGTTTGTGTACATATACATCCATATGTATATATTTATGTAAATATGTGCATATAAACGCAACTGTAGATATTAATAATTTTCATGATCCAAATATCAGGGTTTTATTTAAGAGATGGGTGTGTTATAATATTCTGGTTTATTTAACTCTGCAGTTTGTTCAGTCTGTGTTTAGCTTGAAATTAGAATTGAGTTTACAGAAGTAGTACAAATGCTTAAGTTTAGATCTAAACTTTTGTCTTTACAAAGCAGATGTGTTCTGCGTTTTAACCTTAAATACAGATGATTGCTTAGATTCCTATTGCGAACGTGCTTCAGCAGGTTAGCTGTCTATGTTTATTTGGCTACAAATTTAGATATTTCCAAAAGCTATGCAACGTGCCAAGGTGTCTTCAGGAAAAAAAAAAAAAGAGTTGATGCTATGTCTTTTTTGTTAATTCAGTGCATCTTCTCCTCCTCAGTCTGGTTATCCTCTTTCGAGTCTCTCTGCTTTTTCAGCTCCTAGTGGATCGCTACATTTTGAGTTAAGTGGGCTCAGTCTGTTAGCTAAACCAAGTTGAAGCAAAGGCTTTCCAGCATACGATCAACTGCAAGTACTCAAATGGAAGCACCACTGTTAAGTCAGTTGTGAAGACTGAGAGCAGTGATGTATCCAGTGTTGTGATATACTTAATTTGTGAGATCAGGTTCTGCATGTGACTACTATTTGTCATTCATGCTGGGGTTTTCAGTGTGCTTTTGTTTGTTTGGATTTTTTTGGCATAATGCTTCAGATACACAAATACAGCTTAATTATACTTAAGTAGATATTCCATGTGAGTGAAAGTATGGCTATAGGTATAGGTTGCTCTGATTGCAGTAGCATCCTGGGTTTTTGATGTTAACAAGATCTCTGTTCTGCTGAAATTCATGTTTGTTGCTCTTCCTTTTCTCTTCCTGCCAGGAGTTTGTCTTAAACTAAAGACAACTAACTGAGTCTGTGGGGTTGTGATCCAAAGTCACTTCTTGGCAATCTGAGCCTCTAGGCAGTATCATTCTTAGGCACTAGCTTGCTTCTGGTTTGTGCATGGAGCAACTATGTCAAACATGAATTGAATTTTAAAGCTTGTGTTTTCTTTGTAATTAGAAGCATTGCATATATCATAAATAGTTACTGCACATGTCCTGACACTGACATCTTAAAGCTGCATATAGTTTTTCTCTGTGGATTTTACTATTGCTTTGCTGTCTTTTCTGCCTCAAGCAGAGGGGGTGCAGAAGAGTACATGACTCTAGAAGCTGCTAGTTTTCCAATTTTTTGATGCTTAATTATTTTGAAGGGTTTTTTTTTTATTTTTTTGCTTTCACTTCGAGTAGTATTTCACTCAGCTTTTGCTTTTATTAATTAGTGGTTTTAAAATGCTTTGAATATCTGAACTTTTTTAAAGCTCTAAGTATATTCCATAACACCAGAGGCTTAAACTTCCATCAGATGGCTGGAAATAAGAGTCAAGGAAACCTTTGGAGTCATTTGTAGCGGTGGGTGAGATAGCAGAACTGGGCAGTAGGACAGTATGTGAATTATGGTGTATGAATTCATAGTTCAGTATTAGGCCTGGCTTGGGGTTTTGTGAAGACTTCAGTTGCCTGAAAGTTGGTTGTGCTGCTTAATCTGTCTCTCAGAAGTTAAACAAGGTTATCTCGGGCAGTTTTAGATCCATGAGTTTCAAAAGCAAACAGACACAAATGGCAACTTCATGCTGTGAGATGCAGACTAAATGCTCAGAGAGAAGCTGTTGAAATGATGGTGCCTTTTATATGTTTCTCCCATATCAAATATCAGAGAGATTTCGTGTGCTATTTGTAGAAATCAAGGTTGCTGTAAATTTTAAAGCTATTTCTTGCTCAGTGCCTTTTGTTTGTTTGTTTGTTTTAGCTTTAACATAATAATTCTTTACACATTTTTGATTTGTAAGATGTTGTCTGCGCTTAGTTTTGGGTCATTCTGTACCCCTGTGAGTTTTAACTGGAAATGCTATTAAACTGATGTGGTTGGTTGGACCAGCTTCAGACTACATAAAAATGTTTTGGGCCATGTTTTGAGCCCCATTTTTGGTAACTGCTGCTCTAAGAGATGGCATTCTGGTTGTTCATCAATAAATATTCCAGAATAAACACACAGGATATAATTAGTGTTTCTTGATCATTTATGTTCTGCTTGTACATTGCAGTAGAATGCTGTGATGCCAGTGAAGATGTTCCAGGCTGAAGGCAAAAAGTGCCTGTCTGAGAGCTGCTGGAATTGCATTTTAATACTTTTGAGTCACTTTTATCTTTCTTAAATATTAACTTTCCCATTTTATTCAAATATTTCCAAGGACTTGAAACATTCATTACCAATTGAACTTGGACTTTCTGAAACCAAAATAACATCTCATGGCTTTGACAGCACCAAAGAGGGAGTCATTGAGGCAGGACCATTTCCAGGAAAAGGTAACTGGGTTTTTTTTTCGTTTTTATTTCTCGATTTAAAATCCTTAGGCATATTTTCATATTGTCAGGAAGACAATGCTCTCTAGCTGCTTTGAGCATCTTGGTGTAAGTGAACACATTGAGATGTGCATTAGTGACAACCTGTTTTATCTTCTCTGGTAGCTGGGTTGTTAAAATAGAGGATATATGCTGCACTTGTAGTGTCTGTCGGGACTAATGAAAACTATGTAGTCTTAAGTTGGTCTACATTTACAGTAAGGGGAGGCCCTTGAGTACCTTGAAATGGTGTCAGACCATTTTTCAGAAGAATTTTGTTACTACATTGCATTGAAGTTTTATTTAAATGTTGTAGGTATTGTTCTGGTTTGAAACATGACTGGGGAGTTATTTTGTTCTTGAAACACAGTTCACTTGGAGGAGATTAATGAATGGAAGTCTTTTTTGCCCCTGAGACTTGTCTGTCCTTTTTTTGTTACAGTGTGTATACTGCCTTATGGTTGTTAGGGGTAAGCTTCTGATCTGTTTTTCCAGGCATTAACTAATGAAAAAGTGTCTCTCATTTTCTTAGCACACAGTTGCAGTTGTTTATAGCAGAAGGATTTTAGTTAATTAATATTTAATTCGCTATACAAGTATTAATGTATATTTCAGAGAATCTAAGTTAGTATAAAACAATGAGAAATACAAAGTGATAAACAAGCCAGTAATGTCAGTGTTTCCCACCTGTCTAAAAACAGTAGAGTGCCATGATAAGAGTATGTAAAAGTGATATTTTAAGGAATTATGTAGCTTTGACAATTTCTGAATTTGAAAGGTTTGAAATCATCTCAAATGAGCAGCTGTGAAAATAAGTCTCTTTGTAGTCATGGATTGAATTTACATGTTGTTTCATTTCCTGTTTGTTAAAATTCTGTGCTTCTGAAAACAGTGATTTACATGTTGTACTTCGCATATATTACAAAGTGAATGCTGTGGTTTCTTTAAGTCTTTGAAATTAGCAAAATATTGAGCTAAAAGCTGGGCAGATGGTAAGCTGCTCACCATTCTTCCCTTTTTGCATTCTGTTAGCAGGATAACTTTGTATCTGTCAAGTGCATTAGCCTGTAAAGGAAAAAGTGCCCGAAGATACGTTTGAGGCTACACTAATACATTCATTCAAATGTTCTGTAGAAAACTGTGTATACAAACGATGAGCTTTGGACATGTAATTTTTAACAATATCACAATTTTCCTCCAAGGATATTTTTTTCCTAATGCTCTAAATCAGAGAGAGTGAAGTGGTAGAAACTCAGACTTATGAATCAATAGGCAAAAGTAAAGTGATTGACCTATTTCTAAAAATTCTGTTTTCTGTTTGTGTCCTTATTAGGGCTTCATTTTTGAATGCAAAGCGGGCACTGCTGGAGAGGAAGGGCCTTTAAGATTTGGGGGATGTTGAATGACGAAGCATGCACAGGCTGGATTAATAAATACTCTGTCAAATTATAAGGATTTTTTTTTTTTTAAACTGCTTGTCTTGGCTCGCTTGCTGAAGTGATTCAGTCTATAGGCCTTCAGCAGGATCTTGCAGTTAAACGTTTATGCCTGGATGAATCCAGTTGCAGCTCTTATGCAATGTATCACTGCAGAAGGGCACAGCAAGTGAGCTATCTTTTGGTCTCATCTTTTCTGTGCTGTTGGATCCAAATCATTGGATTCACATACCCCATGTTAGTAGTCCTCTGTAGTATGTTTAAAAGGCGGAAGTTGATTCTTGATTCAGTTACATTGAGTGATATTTTTTGTGTTACAGGTAACTTAAATTTTGCTGAAACTGCTAGAGTTTAGGTTTGATTTCCTTTCCTCCAGCATGCTGTCAGCCCTGATGTATCTCAGAATCTCTCAACAAAAGTAATAAAAGCTCCCCCATGTATAATGCCTACACATCACTACAGAGGAAAAGCTAATTTGGTTGTTTGGTTTAAGTCCTGAAAATTTTAGAATGTTGCTTCACATTTATGTGATAGGAAAGAAGGCAAAGCTCTGAAAAGCTTCATGCTAAAACAGCTTTAAGAGCACACACAGAGCAGGTCGCTTTGGTTTCTTGTTTTTTCTTTTTGAAAGGGAACAAACGAATGCTGTAGAATCTTTCTTTTGGGAGGGAGGTTACGCGCCTTAACAGCTAATGGCTTGTACAATCTTCAGGGCAGCTTATTGCTGTTATTTACACAGACTTAGGAGCAGATTTTAATCAAGTATATCTGAAATTGGCATAGATTTCAGAGCTTACTTCACCCCTTAATGCTGTGATTTACCATTCAGTGACAGTGCAGAGTGAAATCTACCTAGACCTGAAAAAGGAGGTTTCAGCTGTGGAAGCTCTATGTAACTGTTCCATGGAATTTTCTGTTGATAGTACATACTTCACTGATGAAGCTGTCAGTTGTATTTTGATTACTGTTACAAAAAACAGTTTGGCATAATGACCTAGAGAAAAAGATTAAGTCATGAAAACTTGGAGTCGTTCACATGAACAGCTGTACCTCTTAAAAAGCATTTCCACCAAATTCCAGCAACTTTTCTGTGAACACTTCTATTTAGTGTGTTGCTGAAGTAAATGTTTTTGTGGGATTTTTTTCCCCCAAAATAAAGACAGGCAAACAAAACAGCAACCCTCCCCACCCCCCAAATAAACCCCAAACCTGTCTGTGTGAAAGTGTACATTGCCTTCTAAGGCAAGAGATGGATTTTCATGGTTAAATATGTCCCCTTTTCAGGTTCCTCAGCATTACCCAAATCATCTGTTGTATCTCCTAGCAGTGCAGCAGCTAGCAGACTGGCTGGACAAGGTTGTGATTTAATTATTCCCACAGGTATCATAGCCCTGGATGGATAACGCCCTTGTCTCTGCTGACACTGTACTAACTCCTTCATGTGTCTAATAATTTGATTTACTGTTAGTTGGAAATAAAACTTCTGGGGTTTTCTGATCGCTCTCATCTCTGGCTTTAACAGTTCACTAAGTAACCTCTGCTTTCCTGCCTGTATGCTGCTTTTTGCTCTATAATTACCAAATATTAATAATAACAAAGGGTAGCTAAAATGGGAATAACTGAAACTTTTCATTAAGATTTAAGCTGAAATTTTGGCTGGTTTTTGCCAAAATGATTACATATTCCAGTAGAATTGAATATGAGGTGGCCATTAGGAATTCACAACACCCTTTGCCACTTGACTCATTTGTGCCTATGGGCAAATTACTTAACATCTTTGTTTCCTCCTATATAAAAGGAGAAAACCTATTCAGTCACCTTATAAGGGTGTTGAGAGGATTAATTACTTAATGTTTGCACAGCATTTCAAAGATGTAAACAGCATAGTAGAGCTTGATGCTAAAGGAGTATCTTGAGACATCTATATAGACCTTTTTCTAACACCTATTTACATAAATAGTACAGTCACCTGGCCAGGCTAAGGTGACTTTAAGTAGCAGCAGGAGTGTCAAAATTGTGCAAGAATAAATAAAAATACTGCTTAAAAAGTGGTAGTGCTTTGCAGTTCTTGCTGTTTAGGACACTAGGAAATATTTTTGCAAAATTAAAACTTAGAATCCCATGGTATCCCATACTAGCATGAAAATGCTAAGTATTGGCAATTAATGTGTGGTAATTTGAGCTAGATATTTTATGACTGTAAATCTTCACTGCTGTTTTTATGCTGGTGGTTTATAGAATTAATTATTCCTAATGCAATAAGCTAATAAAGCTGAAATAAATAAGTAATAGCTGAGTACATCTTCTGGAAAGGATGATGTTCATTGGAAAAGATTAAAAAAATCTGCTTTGAAACTTATTAGTTGTACTTTGTGCCAACAGATTTTTATATGCCAGTAATTTTCATTTAATGGTCTGTAGGTTGTAAACAGACTTTAACATTGGCTAAATCCAGGAGGGTGTTCAAGTGCTGGAATTTTAAAACATAGATTAAGGTAATAAACTTGTCCAAAAGCTGGTTTAAGGTTGGTTAGTAAAATTCTGTGCATTCAGGTAAGCTTTATTCAGCCTATTATGAGGTGAAATAGCGAGATATACATACAGGTTTTATATTAGTTCTTAAATAATTCTTTCTTTCTGGAGCTGATTTTGAAAATCTGTGTATTCATCTGAAGTTCTTACTATCACCTTGCTCTGCTTTTGCATGTGAAATTGCACAAATCTTCCATGCCTGCTATTAACCCCTTTAAAACAAACAAGCAAAAAGCAAGGCCTTGAAGATTTGCTTTGTCTGACATAGGGGGCAGAGCCCAACAGAAGAGCGGACCAGTTGTGTTGGCAGATGAAGTAAAGAATCCAGCAATGGAGAAACTGGAATTGGTGAGAAGGTGGAGCTTAAACACTTACAAGGTAAGCAGACAGATGTGTGTGTGTGTGTGTTTTCTAGAAATGAGTTTGCTACTAGATTGGACAAAAGCTTCCCAAGTATTGTACTACCGTATGAAAGTAATCTCTTGTTGCAGTGAGCGTAAGCAAGAATGCATAGGGAAGGCTTAGTTTTCTTCCATTCTTTGTAAACCTTTTCGAATTCCTGGGTTTAACTGGAAAACCTTTCATAGGTATTTGTAGATTTAACAAGGTTAAGAATATTGCATTTCTAATGTCCCCTTCAACATACAGAATGTACAGATTTCAGCACTTGTTAATTGCTATTCTGCTGGTTTTGTTCTATCTGCTGATTGTATTTTCTTAGTGTTGGAATTGTTGCTTCAATTGTGTGTTTTGTATATGGTGCTTCTTTGTGATCACTTGGGATTTGATGAAGTTAAAATAATAACAAAAGAAAAGGTGCTTTAAGCACAGCAGTTTGCTAGAAGTGACTCATTAAAAAACCATAAGGTACGGAACAATTTTCAGGGAATGCATTACTGTCAGAAGATTTAAACAAAGGCCACTTTTGAAAAATAGCTTTTTGTTATGCCTGCAACTTCAGTGGCAGAAGTGTGGGCAGGTGGGTTGTGCATCAGTGGGACCTACATCAAACCATGAAAAAATGAAGAACCTCTGGAAAAAATCTTTTTTTTGTAGAACACAGGCCTCAATGCCTCCTGTGTTCTTAAGTCCTGATAGGAACTTCCTTCCTAGTGAGGATGGGAAGTAGGGATGGAAACATTTTACCCACTAGTAAATGCTTCTGCTGTTCTTTGTGTTAGAAGTTTGCATCATTATGTCTAATTAAATATTTTTTTAAATTTCTGCTTTTCTTACAATCTCAAATTTGTGGCAACTGCAGAAGGCTGTCAGCTACTCCTGGAGCATGCTGTGGCCTGATCAGAATACATGCTATTCAGCTGAAGCCATTCTTTAAAATTCTCTGTCTGTTTAAGAAACACTGACTCTTGAGATTGACTCTGCTGCACCACAACTAAATAGGGAGGACTTGACCTTATTCTCTCTTTTTTGTGCCTCGATTTAGAAAATAAAACTAAAAAAATCCCTGTGTTTCAATCACAGAATGATTGAAAACACTTGTATGAAGCAACAGCAGAGGACTGGTGAAAAATGCTGGGAAAAGTGGTCTCTCAGGTCTTTGTTTAGAACATTACTTTTGGGCAATAGTCTTTGTGAAATCTAGATTTTTAGATTTCATTCTTGGCTTAAACCTCCCCCTCCCTAAATCCAGAATCCCACCAGTTATGGCATAACAAAGACTGGCACTTTCATGAAACTAAATTAATCTGGTTTCTTGAAATCTGTAAGCTTGTTTCCCAAATATGCCTAAGGAAATAGATCACTTATTGTCTGTCTGGAGTCCCATACTGACTTCTGTACAGTTTTTTTTGAGAAATAGGATTGTTCAGAGAGCTTATAAATACATTCAGACTTGAGGAACTGTTATGCAAATATCCGTGGAGATGCCATACATTTGAAAACACTTTATATGTAGGCTACATTAAAAAAGCCTATTTAATTTGATTAAGGGCAGTATTTCAGTTTGTGGATACACTGGCTTGTTTTGGTTTCTGTAAGGTAGGAAGAAGTCCGCTACTTATTTCATAATAGCTAACTGATCATAAGTCAGAAGATGCAGAAATAAAGGGCAAGAGTAAATTGTTGGTGGAGTGAATCGGCAGTTGAACCCTTCTGTGCTACAATCCATGCTATTCAATGAACCAATTGTTAATCTGCAAGTAGAGTTAGTGGGGAAACTTGCTATTAGAAAGTTCTTTAGGAATCTGACAGTAGTTCCTCTGTCAAAGTGTCTGTATTGGGAGTTGTGAAATCTATGTTATTGAATACATTCAGAAGTTATACCCATCTGTGAAGAGATGATTAAGTATGCCTTTATTTTGGGTACCTTGTTTTTTGTTCCATATGTGTTTCTGTGAATGAGAGACAATTTCTTTTGTTATCTCCCACTTTTACTTTTGTTTTAAGAAACTGCTTCCAATTGAAAAATCACAGGAGGTTAAAGCTGCTCTTCTGTCTAGCCTAACCATGTATTTTCATAGACTGTATTTAATTTTTTCACATAACTTATAACTTGGTAGAATAATTCTGTGCATTTGCAACTACTGTCCATCCTTACTCTCTCCAGTCTTACGCTTTCTAGTAATTGTGACTTTGCATCAAATTAAATTGCCTTTCTTCCCATAATCTAATGGTAAGAGCTTGTTCTGTTCTTTTTCCTTTTCCTGTCTCCCCCTTTGGATGAAAAAAGCATTTTCAGTTTAGCAAAGACATAGGCATGGGAAAGTTGTGACTCCTCTTGATCTTCAGCAATTCTAATAAAAAGCATATTTTATTGTTTTTCATACAATTTCTTAAACTTCTAGGGAGGAAAACCAATATACCTGTTTTACAAGCCTCTCTCTTAATACTGGGCTACTAGTGGAACATTTATTTCTGAGACAAATTCAGTAACATCTGTCTGCCTTTTAATATATAGTTCTTGTAAGTGTACTTTGGGGCTTTTTTCTTTGAAATAGTTTTTCTCAAACTTTGTCTTGTGTGACCTCTTTTAGAGAAGTGTAGTCTTATTCAGGACAATGTTCTTCAAACCAATTTAAAATGGAATTCACATCCAGAATTCTCTCCATTTGCTAGTGAGAATATATAGCAACTTGTGGTTCTGTACTAGTCTGCTTAGAATCAGAGTAAATCAAAATAGGTGCATCTTGCCAATTGCTCTTTTTCAGTCTGAGTGTTCAGCTACATCTCAATTTAACAAAGCATGCAGTGTAAGTGTTTCCAAGTACTATTTTTTCTTTCTTATCACTGCTGGGGTTTTTTTTAGCTGTTTTGCTGTAGCTTCTGAAGCAGATCCTCCTTTGTTGAAAATAAGTCTTTCCTTTGTAATTTATTTTTGCTTCCAAAAATTTTGCCTTCCATGCTTCAGCTTTTTCTCTTGCATTTCCATAGGGAGGGTTGGGGTATTTTCCATCTTTTATGGAAAATAACCATATTTGTCCATTGATTCCATAGTTTCCAGTGAAATGCTTATTTATGCTCTGACCACACTTATTGCTAAGCTGTATTTTGCAATTTCTGTTGCAGACTTTAGTAGTAGTGTTACATTCTGTCTTGATGTGATTTGTTAGCTCTCCCAAATTTCTGATTCTTGACAGACAAGATGTGCTGTGCTCTTTCTTGTTAATTGGTTGAATCTAATGAAGTAGCCCAAATAGTCTGTACCTTCCCATCTAAAGCTTGTAATTATGACAAATTTGTTGTGTTTGATCATTCTTGAGCCTTTCATGTGTTTGTGTATTACATTTAGAAAGGGCATAAAAGTTCTAGCAGATCAAATGTGTATCTCCTTTGGATGCAAGT
The DNA here is from genome assembly GCA_009867235.2 of Psittacus erithacus. Lineage (NCBI taxonomy): Eukaryota > Metazoa > Chordata > Aves > Psittaciformes > Psittacidae > Psittacus > Psittacus erithacus. The sequence goes on along the minus strand of WYDI02026814.1, from coordinate 114,676 downwards.
AAGGACTGGATTTAACTGAAGTCCTCAAATTTGGAAACCCTGGGAAATGCAGTGATGGAATATATTAAGGGAATGTGATATAAGACAGACTTGAGCATTATTTTACCTAACAAAACAGCATCTTTGCACTTAGGTTAAGCCCCTTCAGAGCAGTTCTGGCATTCACTACTAACTTCGTTTCCTTGTAATTCTGTTTCTAGCAGTAATTCATTGTATGTGTATTCTGGTTATCTCTTCAACTCTTGGGACCACAGATTAACTTCAGGTGACTTACTGTAACAGTAAATATTTCCCACTTTCCATAGCGAAATTGTCTGGTGCATCTGCTTTGCAAATGGCTTCTCATATGTCCAAGTCAGTGGAAATCCCAATGTGTATCTTGGGAAGCTTGCTGCCAAGTTGGACTTAAATCTCTGGCAGAGAAGGTGTCACAGATCAGTGCAATGCGGTAGTAGCCTGAGCTGTCCCAGCCATTGGCTGGGTGAAAGTGTCTACAGCCTTATAAGAGCATGTTTTCTGCTGTCTGTGTTAATGAACTGCAAATCTGTTCAGAATTAGACTTGTGGCAGAAAAGAAATATTAAGTCTATCTGACACGATCAGTTCCATTTTAAAGAAGTGTTAATAATGAGAAATTAATTTAATAGTTTTACGTATTTCTCAGTAGGAGTTTCCTAGTCAGCTTTAAAAACCATGCTGAAAACCGGCATCTCCTTACATCTCCCTTCCCCCTCCCCAAGAAAACCCAACAAAATAACATGTTTTGAAAGCATATCGTGGATTATTTGGAATTGAGTGGTTGGTTGAAAAAGTGCAGAAGATCACTAATTAGATATTTTTAAGGAAAACTGGTAATACTCTCATTAACTGACTTTAATTCAGTGGACTGCTTAGCTTCTTTTAACTTAATGAGATTCACCAAACCTAAAAAGAGATAAATGTTCTTTTACTTGAGAAACAATTAGTTATGCTCTTGATTTGCTAACTTGAATATTCATCTTAGTAGGAGTTGAGACTTGTCCAACTGTTCTTGCTGAGTCCTGATAAACTTCTAAAGAGTGTGTTGTTTTTTCAGTTTGTTGTGCAAACGTCCATTGGGAGGGGCGATTGTGAAAGAATTGTGTGTAATTATACGTCCCTTGAAGCTGAAAATGGGTGTATGCTGTGTTGTGTTGAATATACTTAATTCTTTACAATTTCATTTTTTCTTCTCCCCCCCCTCCCCAGTGTACACGGCAGATCATCTCTGAAAAATTGGGTCGTGGCTCAAGAACAGTAGATCTGGAACTAGAAGCTCAAATAGATATATTGAGAGATAACAAAAAGAAATACGAAAATATCTTGAGACTGGCACAGACGCTGTCCACACAGCTCTTCCAGATGGTACATACCCAAAGGCAACTTGGAGATGCGTTTGCTGACCTGAGTTTGAAGTCATTGGAACTTCATGTAAGACTTTTATAGTGTTAAAAAAATGAAATGGCAGAGATGAAGATAAGCCTTAATTGACTTGTGCAGGGTACATAGTTGATAGTTACTTTTCTAAATGGTATAGTTAACCATATGTTACATATTCTTTGTGTTAAAAGCTCATATGATTCACTTAAGACTATAGGAAATTATTGAAATTACTGTAGTTCTTTATTGTTTCTTAAATTCCTTTAGTTGATGGTTGGACTCAAGAACTTGATAACTTTCCTTTGTATAGAAGATGCATTTTGCTATTAATTTTGCTTCTAATGAAATGTCATCAAAGTGTTCCAGAGTGTTGCGTCATTTCAATTACAGGATGTCTTTGAGGAATATGCCTGGGAGTAAGTAGAATAGGGCACATTACTTCACTTGTGAACACTGAATGTGAGTAAATTATTTTTCTGTAGCATATTTAAGCATTGAGAATTCATCTCAAAGCCATTTTTTAATCAGAATTTTGCTGCTAATAGGACTAATCTGTATTCATAACACTGTTTGGAGCTTCTGAGCAAGAGAGGCGGTCTTTAGATATCTATCTGCACTTGGGTTGTTATGAATCCTTGGTTTGGAAGTTTAGGTAACACTGGCACATTTGTTGCTGATAATAAAACTGTCTGCTGTAAAGAGAGAAGGTAGATGTTGCATACAAAGCATAGTAGCTGGCTTGCTTCTACGTTGATTTTTCTGCACTTCCAAAGTTAAAGCATTTTGATACTGCTGATGGTCCTCCAGAAAAACAATTTTAAGAGGTTTAATGATTCCCTAAAACACAGCTGCTGAAACAGCCCAAATTATCGTTGTGATTATTAAACTTAAAACTACTGTCTCTATTTTTTCCCTTTTCATGATTGTCCATTCCTATTGAGTTTTAAGGGAGGAGGTAGAGTTCATGCTTGCAGAGAGGAGCTTTTAATTGATAGCTACCTGAAAAAAATTGAGACTCCTTCACTGGAGTACAGGAATTTTTAATATTAGTCTGACAGATGAAAATCTATGAAAGTAGAGTGCTTTTAGCAGCGAAGAAATTAAATCTGCTAAAAAGTTTTCAGTCAGCAGTTTACTCTTGACACAAATGTGGGCATGTGGTTTGTGGCAGAACTGAGTGATTTTTATGAAGTATTTGCTGAAGCTGGATGCTTTTTCTGAAATCTGGATTAAATCTGGCATCGTGCTCTTGTTTAATCAATGTGGGTTGGTTTGGGTTTTTTTCATGAATAGCTTGTAACTTCTAGTGGGAAACTGTTTTTCCAGGTTCTTTCAGCATCTTGTACTGGTCTTGGAATTTGTTTCACTCATTCATCTCTTGTGTAGATTATTGAATGGGGCTGTTGATGAAAATCAAATAAAGGTTTCTGCTGCTGTAATAAAAGTTGTCTAACCTTTGCCTCTTGGAGACTTGCCTGATGTTTGTCTCTTTCCTCTTTGTGTTTCCCCTTTGTTTAATCTGTACTGTATTACCATCAGTAGCCTGGCCTGTTCTTCTTGGATGTTTGGATACCATTGTTGCCTCTAAAACTCGTGCAAGGCTAAAAGTAAAATTTCTGAACAGCTAGTCCTTAATGTTTAATGTGGTAATGGTATGTAAGTTTTTTAAAACAAACAAACAGAAAACAACCAAACAAAAAAGCCTTAAAAACAAAACAACCAAACCAAAATCAAACCCACACCAATTCTTAATGTAATATTTCTTACTTTATACATGATTGCAGAATGAGATCTCAGAGTGATATCTGCAGAGGCATTACTTAATGCAAATGTTTTGCTGTTTCTCTTCTGGATATAAAGATACTCCTGGTTCCAGGCTTACGTGCCTCTAATTATATAGACATATGAGTTCCGATTTTAATTGACCTGTGCATAGAAGATGAACTGAGTGTAAACTTTTGATGCGGAAAGGATTTCCTGTCTGTTTTGTAAGAGGTATTTGTAGAAGTGATGGATGTAACTCAAAAGTTTTTATATGAAACTGTACAAACCAGCAGAAGGACAGTTTTGGTGTCTAGTGTGGAGGCCACTGCAGTCCCATCCTTCACCTTCTCCTTTAAATTGATAATGTTGCTCACTTGGGTCTGTAGTGTGGGAAGACCAGCTGGAAAACTAATTGCAGTCATGCCTGTGGGAGGGAAAAGAGATGGGACTAAACATGGCTGAAAAGGGTGGTCCTACTGCTGTTGTCTCTGCCTGTATCCTCCTATTTCTTTCCTGTGCTAGCACTTACATTGCCAGCTACATAGTAACATTAGAACAAAACCAGCTGAAGAAGACTGTGGGTTTTTTTATTTCAGCAAGATCTGTAGTGATTTGGCTGACTGCTTTTGTCACCCAAGCAAAAAGCAAAGCAAAGGTGACAGGGTTTAGCTCGTGAACACTTGCCCCACGTTCTCTTCCTTTTTTCTTTTGCTTTGTATTGCTCACTTCCACTGTGCTTCCTGTTATAGAGGATTCTCCCCTTACTATTGCCCGTTACTCTTACCTTCATGAGGCCGTTAATGTTAACATGAAATACGTTTAGCTTTGCTGCTCATGTTCTAGACAGATTAAAGGAAGCTGGGAGAATAAGGCACTTCTGAGTCAGTTGTTGGCAGTGTGCAAGCCTGAGAAGACCAAGTTCCAAATATGATGAACCTAGTGTTTTACAGCCATTCAGCCAGAGATTGTACTCTTGTGAGAACTCCCATCTGCAGAGTATGAAGATGCCATATGGATGACATAAATATAATAATTGGGCTCATTTGGCATCTGTGCATTAGGAAAATCTTTGCAGACTTGGTCAAGGCTTACACTGCTGTTAACAAAAAGACATGAACAAACATATCTAAATGCAATTGAAATGCCTTGGAAATAATTTCACCCTTGTCCCTTTGAAATTTATGGCTCAGCTACATTAGGATTCTTATTTGCTATTCATTATAATGCTCTGCTCTTCAATTATTTACAGCCTATTAAACTGTGATAGATGTTGGTTGTTTTTTTTTATAATGGTCTTTTCCGGAAAGGAAGAACAAAAGTTAACAGCTAATTAATGCAGTATGCCTCTGTGAATTTAGTCATATTACTGTATTTAATGTAGTAGTGTCTCTGTGGGTATTAAAGTATTACCTAATGTGGGAGATGCTGGATTAAAACCCTGATGAATGACAATGTAAAGACTACATTACCACTTACTTTTACGTAACATTCAAGACTTCCAAGTGCAGAAAAATCACATTATAAAATAGGATTTAACATCGTGTGTGGTAACAGAATTGTAAACCAGGGTGTACTGATGCTAGATGTCATAAAAAACTGTGAAATGAATATTGTATTGAAATCATACCTGCTTAATCATAACCATACCCAAACAGAAGTGAAAAAGACTGCTGCATCTCTGTGTTTGAATTTTTTAATATAGTTGCTGATGAATGTTATGATTTTCAGTGATACACAGTTTTGTTTTCTCTGCTCTTTGTTTATAGGAGGAGTTTGGCTACAATGCAGATACGCAGAAACTTCTAGCTAAAAATGGAGAAACTCTTCTTGGGGCTATTAACTTTTTTATTGCCAGTGTGAATACATTGGTGAATAAAACAATTGAGGATACATTATTGACTGTGAAACAATATGAAAGTGCCAGGTAGCTATTCTATGTTTAGCTGTTTTCATTACAAACTAATCTTCAGGAAACTACTGACTTTGCATCATCTTAGTCCTTGTATTTGAGTGACTAACCTGTCAGATAAAAACCATATAATGCAGCTCACATATAATTAGGATTTACAGTTAAATGCCTCATTGCACATATCTTCAAATGTTCTGTAAGTGTTCTGTTGTAGACTTAATTTTATTTGTCAGCTCTAGGAGTAATTATATCTATTTTAGTTCTTTGTGCTAGATTAAGGTGGCTTTCTAAGCAGCGTGGCCATGCAAGATTAACCCTTTTATCCAGCTACATTGTAATAGGTAAAATAATCTTTGACTGAAAAACATTTAATGTTCTCCTGTTGATGCACAAAACTTGCAGTTCACGCTTCAGTTTTGATGCTGAAGTTGCAGGCTTGGTGAGAAAGGGAAAATAAAGAAGAGAATTCTTAGTGAATAACACGTAGCAGTAGATAATGGGTTTCCTGCTCTGGAGAAGGTCACTTTTGAATGTGGCAAAGTACTCTAAGGCCTGGGTTTGGACTTTTCGTTTCTGATCCTTGGTTCCATTCTGACTTTCTTTGACTTAATAGGATAAAATGTGTTGATTTGCTGAAGGTTGTAGTTTGTAATATTTTGTGATTTTTCGTTTCAAGTAAAAAAAAAAAAAATGCAAACTGCATGAGCTTAAGTTCTTCCCCCCCCTTTTTAATTGTTCTGTTTTAATGCTTATTTATAAGCAAAATATAACTTATTGTTTTGATATTTAGATAAGCTTTCCAAAGGCATGAGAGGCGGAATTAATATCAATATTATGTATTGCTTTATTTTTGGCTAAATATTAAAAATATCTAATGTTAAAAAATAGTAGTAAAAAGTGGTTCACACATTTCCCAGGTATCCTATTGAAAATTTGTACAAAATACATCAACTACAATTATTCTTGCTAGTAATTTTCAATATATGGTTCTTCCCTCCTGAAATACCTGCATTACTTTCCCTTTCTGTTCATTAAAGAAATCAAGTATTTTGCCATTTCAGTAGGGCAGATAAATTATGCAGGTTCTTTGCTTACATAGCCAGTCCATCATTTTGCAATGTGAAAATAGGTCATTTCTGCCTCTTCTTCCCTGTCATCACTTCTACTTCAGCATTCATCTGTTCCCCTCCTATCAACTCCCTATTTGTTTGTTACTTTTTTGGAATTAAGTCATAAGCTCTTTAAATAAAGTCTGAATCATAGTGGCAATGCGAATCAGGAAGAGCCCTGTGAATAATTATTCTTTTACCTCTGAAAATGTTGTGTTTTACTTTGGAGCAGTCACACCAACTGAAAAGTTTTTTCTAATCAGTTTTTAATCCTGATTTTCTTCCAGTTTTAAATATGTCTGCGAGAAAACATATTAAAAAAGCTAGAAATAGGTTGGTTTGTTTCATTGAAGATGGCATGTATCGTATGCTGAGACGCCAGGTTCCATTAATTGAAAGCTGCAAAGAAATATGGAAGGAGAAGTGTGACTTTAGGCAGGGCTGCCCATGACCTTGGAGTGATTTCTGGCTATTGTCTGTTGCTTTACCTGGTCAAGTGCTAGATGGCTGTGAACAAAAGAGCACATGTTGTATAAGGGGAAGAAGAAAAAGGTTAGAAGCTGTTACTACATTTGTCTCATCCACTTGTAATAATGTTTTAAAATATAAAAATAGTTTATATGGCAAGGATCCAGTATTCCATAGGCTTGTATGTAACGCTGGGAAACAGAAGATTAAATTTGTAATACAATCTTTAAACTGCTAACATTTTCCCACTTAAAAATGCTTGATGTTGGTTAATAGAAAGCTTAACTTAAACTCCCTTGGGGAAAAAAAGAAGTTTTTGAAAACCAAACTGAATATTCAAACTTCTGTATTAAGAATGCTTTAAAGACATTACATCCCTAGTGATACAGTCTAATATGGAAGCATATCAAGGAAGTTGTTAACTCCTTAAAATAAATAGTAGTATATGAAGACTAGCTGGTTCAATTAAAAAGTTGTCAGGTATCTGCAGACAAGAGCCCATACCGTAACATTAATTCTGGTTTTGCTAGCAATATCCAGGATAGGTAATTTGGAGAGGGCAAGAATAAACTAGAAAATACTTTTAAGCTGTTTTATCTGGAAGTGGGATATATACCTTTGGTGCAGAGTTAGCTTGAATATTTATTCGGCTGTTACTCTTAACCTCCTGTCTTTCTTTTCCCTTATCTCTTTCAGTGGTGGTACTTATCTGTAGAGTCTGACTTCCCTAGGAAAATAAGATAGGCCCTCAGTAGAGTAGAAATAATGCATCATCTCTTTGCAGCCTGTTTATCCATAGGGCAGACAAGTTCTCACAAAACGTAACTGTTGAAGAACTATAAAACTGCTCCAGTTAATGCATACAGAGAAGCCTAGAACGTGCTGAAAAAGCCTCAGCACAGAGTTTTGTATAAGTGAGCCATTGCTCAAAACATCTACTTAAAGGAGCTGTCCTGTTCTTGGTGCTTCTCTTACTCTCAATACAAGCTTTTCACTGTACTAATTCAACAGCAGAATAATAACCTTTATTTGGGCTAATAAGCCAAGATGTTTCAGAAGAGGCTCTGACCACAGAAGCCAGCACAAAACAGAGGGTTGGGAGCATGTGGCCAAGACAGGAACAGAAGAGCGAGGATACTTTTTGAGGCAGCTTTATACAATGGTGGTTTTGCTTGATGAATAGGATGAGGGGGAAAAAAACTTGGCCAGGTTTTTTATTTCTTCTGTACTTGACTGTTTTGTTCATCTTCTGTTGTATTTGGCCCTGTATGAGGTCTGTTTTGAAGACACTCTACCTTTAGATTTTTATAGTTTTTGTTTTTACTTCCTCCTCTTTCTTCTCAGGATTGAATATGATGCCTATCGAACAGACCTAGAAGAGCTGAATCTTGGCCCTCGTGATGCAAACACTCTGCCAAAGATTGAGCAATCACAACAACTGTTTCAAGTGCATAAAGAGAAATATGACAAAATGCGTAATGATGTATCTATCAAATTGAAATTTTTGGAAGAAAATAAGGTAACCTGCAACTTCTGATTATATGTTTAGGAGTTTTATCCTGTAAGTTTCTTCTTTTTTAGAAGTACTTCAGTTGTTAGATCTTAAAGTGTATCTGAATTGAAAAGTGGAATGAGCAGAGAAAGTAAGCTGAATCTGAGTTCTTGCTGAAGGACACATTTTTAGAGCAGGCAACCCTAGAAGTTCCTTATCAAGCTGCTCCAGCCACAAACAGCAAACATGGCAGTAAGTTGTTAGTATGGGAATTTTCAAGTTTGGAAAAACATCCTTTTTCTAGTTTATCGCATTTAATGGTTAACTGAGCATATAACTACTGATTTAAGATTCAGAGTTGAAACTTATATGTGACAACACTGACATGGAGGATATGCACAGGCTCTCCTACTGTGAAGAGGCTTTCTTTAAACTGATAATCTGAACTAAGTCTGAACTGAGAAATACAACTTTCTGTAATTAATGCCTTTTATAGTTTCAATTCTAAACAGGGCTTTTGAACTGTTGGTTTGAAGGGTTTTTCCCATATGTGTTTATTCCAACCATACCACTTAATTTATACCCACTTAATGATAGGATTCTTACCTGTCTTATTCTATCAGCCAAAAATAGAGTAGTCGGACAGAACACACCTTTAAATTGTGCTTTCTTTGATAAACAAGTCCTTCTAAATTGTTTCTAATCAGATGTAAAAATGATGAGTTTTCAAGATCTCATTTTTGTTTGTACTCATAGTAAGTGAAATAGTTATAATAATCTCTGACTGTATTTCCTGTGTCTTCAGAGGAAGGAAAATATGGTCAAAACTTACATAAAAGATAGTAGTTTGTCAGTTTGTTGATGTCTAGCAATGGATTAACATTTTCAGTGTGAGTTAATTCATATATTTTAAAGATCTGTATGTAGGTAACAGCTGTGCATCAGAGAATATAGGAGTGGCCCAAATGACAATGTAAGACTCATGAATTGTCAACAGATGAGAAGAAGAAAAAAGTGGAGAAAATCAACAAACCTTTTGGTTTCCAAAACAATACATGTTAAAAATGTAGCTTGTGAGCACTGATACTTCATATGGGCATTTGCATTAAGACCAGGGGTCTAGAACCACGTAGCCAATCAAGAGCTGATGAACCAGATCATTAGATGATTGAAAACTGACTTTTCATGTCTGTTTCTTGCAGATCTTGTAGCCCATTAACTTTCAAATTGGAAAAATCCATATTGAAATTAATTTTCTTGAACAAGCTGAAGTGTAATCTAAATGTTGATATTTATGCTTGAATTAGAAAACGCTCATAAGAACTGATTTTTAAAACAGTGCAAAGTTGAAAATGGGTATACGAAGATGTGTCTTCTCCTGCTCTCCCTCCCCCCACCACCTTTGTTTTTATCTTCTACTAAGTACATTGCTACTCATATAATGTATTTCTGTTGAAATGATTTGATTCCTGTACAGGAATTCAGATGCTTAAGTTCAAGATTGGTTGAAAATAGCACTTACCCAGCTTCCTCTTGGTTTGCATTAATTGTATGGGAGACTGATCAATTTTATGTTTCTACAGGTAGGAGAGCTGCACAATGAAAACGTTTTATTTCCATCTTGTATAAAAAAGTTTCCATATTTTTTTTTAAAAAGAACTAAAATAGAGGATAATTTAGGGAGCACTAAAGAAATTGTCTTTGTAATGACAGTCTTGAATTAGGTCAAGCATCCTGTTAGCAGTGACAGCCTGCAAATTTTGTTTCTGAAAGAGATTGTTTTTTCCTTCCTGCCTTTTCTTTTATATTAATACAGAGGGGACTTTCACATGCTTAAGCCTTTTTATCACTGGTGGACATTTCTCAGCTTTGACACTAGAGATGTCAAAATATTTACTAAAGAGTGTATGTAATTTTTTTCCCAAGTAAGCCATAGAAAGGACTTCCTTTACAGTTAAATACTTGCTTAAATATAATTACTGAGAACTTTACTCGGGTAGGCTTTACTTTGGTGTTTTCTATTTATTGTCTAGGACTCTCCATAGTAAACAAAATGTAATCTTAATCCTGATTGTAAATGTTCATTTCAGGAGCACTTTTTTTTCCCAGCTTGCGTTTGTCCGTGGTAGTTTCTGTTCTTCTGTGCCCAGACTGCTTCCTGGGATGTAGTGGGAGGTGGTGGTTATCTGAGAGGCGATGTTCGTACTAATCTGACATCCGTATTCCTTTTTCTGGTGTCAGCTAATTTTTTTTATTATCATTAATGTCAATGAAGGGCAGGTCCTGTTAGAGCTCATACTTGTCCTGCAGCTAGTAATAAGAAATTGGGTTGTACAACTGATGTGCCAGACAAGTATATAACCATTATAAACATTACTTTTGATTTTTAGCTGCATACAAAGTTACGTGACTTCTCTTAAGTCAATTTCTTACTACATTTTAAATGATTATTAATAAGTATAGGATCAGTAAGTATAGGAACTAGACTTTAATTTCAGTTAGATTTAATAATCTCAGATGGTTTACTTCTTTGAAAGGTACATGATAACAATTCATCATAATTTAAATGTCTGTAAATACAGCATGTGCTGAACATGAAGGAGAAGGAAGAAAGAACACAATTAGCGCAGCCTTATGAGTGTGTCTGCAACATAGCTACTTCAGCTGTGGGAGTAGCACACTCTTTAGGAAATGGCTTAAACTGATGACCTTAGATGATGCTGAACTCCCAAATGGAAGGGCAATTTTGGTATTGTGAAGCTGTTACAGTAGTCCTGGAGAGGGAATTACACTGGTTATACTGATGCTATATTCTTAGTAACAGGAACTTGCCATTTTGTGTGTCTATCCATCCCCAGGTCCATGTTGGTGGCCATTTAATAGAATCAAAATAAAGGAAGATCAGATGGACAAAATGCTGGGTTTACTCAGTCTCTCACAAAGAGCCTTTTTGTAGCCTGTATTAGATAGCCTGTGTTGTTGCAGGCTTTTTGCAAGGCAAATAGAAGGTTAGTATTTGAGCAGCTGTATCAAGGCATGGCCTTGCCAGACTCATATTATTATATACTAGAACATGTAAATCTAAATCATCAACTTTATTAATACATATTGTTATGGTGCTGGATCCAGATGTGAATTAATATTTGTTCTGAGTCTAATTTGAGAAATCTCTTTAGGTAAGAAAATGGTACAGTAGCCATATAATTTTTCTATTGTAAATTGTAAACCTTTTGACTTGAAGTCCCGTAAATATTGATGCAGGATGTAGTACAGTGTAGTCTCAAGCTTAGTTGTTATCACTTCTGTGTTGAAAACAGAATTGTGTAATGAAACCTTGCCAGAGCTAAGCAATTAAGCAATTTAGGGTTTAATTTTAGATTAGATAAATCCATTCATTATTACCTCCCAATAAATGCTTTTACAGTCTGACCAATATTAAACATTTAAGAGTAAATTAAATCTTTTTTTTTTGTCTGACAAATTTATGTCAAAACAGAATCCTAAATGGTTTTTTGTAAATGTACCTCCACTAGATGCACTCAGTTATGTTCACACTCAAAATGTTTGTCCCATATTTGGTTAAGCATGACATAAGAAGAGAGCAGGGAAAACTGGGAGGTGATTCAAGCTGTCACTGCAGAGGAACTATAAAGCCAGTGTAACTGGCTGGTGGGCTCTGGTTGGGCCCTACATTTAGGGGGAAATATGCATCACATGGTTGCAGTCTCCTTATGCTGTCTTCTTGTTTCCTTCTAGGTTTTATGTGTTAATGTTTCAGTTAAAAGCCCCCAAAAATTCAGAGAACTTCGTTACTTGCAGCAAGTAAAGCTACAAGTTTCTATCTGCAAAACCACCATATGCAAGGTTTCTGTTAATGTTCATTATTGCAATTGATCTTGAGGTCAGAACTGATTATTCTGTGTACAGAAGGAGGCTGAATGAGCTGCTGTGAGTTGTACTTTCTGGAGCTGGATGTGTAAATGCTTGCTTCTGCAAATGAAAGCAATATGCAATATTGTGGAAACCCAGATGATGTAACAGTTCAGACCAAATAACTTCAAGTAAAGATAGCTAGGGGAAAGGATTATGGTAGCTGTGAGAAGGTACAGAGATTAGAATGGGATAGTCTTTCTGGTTGTTGAGATGGGTGAAACAGTCTGAATGAGGAGGTTGTGAAGAAATCTGTAGTTACTGTCCCACAGAAAATCTGGTGTTCAGAGGGAGGTGGAGGAAAGTGGACAATATTTAAAAGTGAAATATTAAGAGCATCCAGAGGAAATGTGACAGCTTAAATCCAACCTATAGTATCTACTTTAATCTTCTGTTTAGGGCATGCCCATTTTTTTTGTTCTTATCCACAAAGTTAAGTTTTGTTTTGAGACTTAAGTTTGCCAAGTCTATAATGGAATGCTTACTTTGCTTGTAATTAGGAACAAATAGGTATATGTAGTTAATTAACAAGGAACTATTATTATAAATGCTCTCCAGGTGTAAAACAAGATGGCTTTTTGACAGGTGTGCTAGTCATACATTGGAACCCATTTTTAGCAACATACCACTAACATTCTTTGATTGAAAAGCAAATCTTCAATGCTCCTTTGCTGGAATAGGTGCTACAGACCTCAAGGGTTGGCCTTTAGCACCATAGTCTAACAGTCACTTAAAGCTTTGCTGCAAAAAAGTGTGGTCCCCTCATCCTCTATCCCCCTTTCTCCACTTTGCCTTCTCTGTTATGTTTACAAAAGTGTTTTTGCAGCTGTGTAGAGAATCAGATTGGGGAACTGATCCAGGTTAAAGCAAGTATATTGTTGTCTGGTTAGTTTTAATCTAGATCTGTTCCCTGATCCAGCTGACTACATAACTGCAGGAATGTTTTGCCAACAAAGGACTAAGGTGAAGCATAGTGTGGAGCAGGAATCAATGGCTGGATATGGGAGTGGGTAAGGCTGAGATTCTTTCATGAGAAAACTGGTTAGGTTTGAACTTGGCTTTAAGTGTATACTTGTCAGTTCTCAGCTGCAATTGCAAGTGTTTTTGCAGTGGGCATCAGGTGATTTATGATGCAGTTTTTTCTGTCATAGTTGGCTGGCCCTTCATAGTATTGCTCAGTAGAGCTTTGTGCAGTGGCAGGCAGGTTAAGTGGTCTTTTTCAGTCTTAGTTACCTGAATTAAGTTACGGATAAGAAGTTCCCACCGTCACTTTTGGGATTCACTTAGCAATCAGCTCCTGAAGGAGAGCAGAAGTTGTAACACTTTTTACCTCTGCAACCAATTTGATACCAATCATAAAATTTATGCCACAATGATCTGGCTTGAGGATAGAACCTCATACAATGGGGGTAGCTCTGGTAGTTCAAAAAACCCCGCCAAAACAGAACATATTTTTTCAGTCCAAACTGTCAATCTCTACACTGTGAGTTCCTGCCGCTTTGTGTCTTTGTGTGTGTGTGTGTGTGTGTGCACACATACCTGACCCTAGGTCTGACTGAATTTACACAATTATCAGAGGCTTCAGGGCAGTTCACAGAAGCTTTGTGTTAGAAGCTACTAACAAAGTACCAATTTTGGTTTCAACTTGATGGACTTGGGCTGAGAGGGTGGATTCATTACCCCCGTTTTATTTGAGTTCCTATAAACAGTGTGAATAAAACTCTTACAGAATTTTAATAATACGCTACAACAGTGAGTGTACTTCTGTCTAGAATTCCTAGCTTGGATTGCAGGAAGTCTTGCGTGTCAAAGATGAAAGAATTTGCTCAAGCAAAGTCTGTACCTCCTAATTTTTTTGCAGTCTAAACTTTTAAAAACCAAACCCTTTATGTTGCTGTGACATTTTCCACTTGTGACATTTTCCATAATGGTTTGGGGCTGAAAATTTTTGTAGATTTAAAAAAAATGTGTATTTATAGACATATGCTCCCACACAAACTGAAAAAGAGGCCATCTTTTATGACTCAGAAAAGCTGAACTATGTTGAACAAGTATAGCTAGCTAAATTCTGTATCTCCTAAATGCTAAAACATCAGTACGTGATGAATTTTGTGATGTCTGTTATAAATGAAAAAAACAGTGTCTCAAGATATGATGTGCACAGTGAACTCCTTTCTAATCATACGCACCTCTCATGGGTTTGTTTTTCCTGTGTTACACCATTAATGTGGCAAAAAGCCTCCCCTTTGCCATATATTAATTAAGTTAGCCTGAATTATTAGCTGGTAAAACGTAGGGATACCAGCTTTCAAATTGTCAGAGCAGCTTTGACTACCAAAGAGAGGTTATCACAAGTAGGATACTGAGCTCTATACAGTTGTCAGTTTATGGGCAAAACTTAATTTGTGAAATGAAACTATCCAGAAAAAAGCCAAACAAACCTCTCAAAAACGTTGTGTACTCAGAAATTCCAACTTTTAGTGCTGAAACTTTTATATACACCTGCGTGCATACATACACATGCTCAGCCTTTTTTTATTGAAGTATTTTGTTTTAAAGATATATTATTACATTTCTGTGTAATAATGTAAATATTACACTTTTCTTGTGTAATAGCATGTCTAATATATGTTGAGATTTTTTTTTGAGATATTTTCTTAAATGAAGGCAATAAAGTATTTCTGTATTGAGTCAGAAATGTGTGCATTTCAGAAAAGCATGTTGGCCAAGTAACTTGTTAGAACAGGAATGGACAACTGGTAGGCATAGGCCAACCTTGGCCCAAGGACACTTCTGCTTCCCAGCATGACAAGAGTAGACTGTCCTTTGTGGACTCTGCTGAGAGATGAGGCCATGATCCAAATAGAGAAAGCTTAATCTGATACCTGCCACATCCTTCCTTTGGGCTCAGCCAGCCACCCTGTTCCTCTGTTCTCTTCTGTGTTGGCAAAATGCTATAGGGCTCAAGGTCTTGTAGGCTGAAAACAGGCACAGAGCCACCACCTTAGGGATTTGGACTTTGACACAAGAGTAAGGTTGTGTTGGGCTGAGAGTACACTCAGGAATAAAAAGGACAGGTTTTGGCTGCAGGAGAAACTGGAGAGGTGCCTTGTCATACCATTGTTGTTCATTCACAACTTCAGGTTTACTGGTGTGCTAGGGTCAAAACATAACTTTGTTTAACTTTGACTTCATTAGTGCTGTAGCTTGTAATCATGGACTAGACTGGAAGAGAAAACCAGTGATGCCCTCCAGCTGTTCCTTGTGGTCTTCTCCCCAGGTTTTGACTACTGCTATAACTTGTGTGTTTCATGACTGCTTTGCGCAAATGTTAATAGTCAAGGTATTGACCAATGTGCTTTAAATAATCCTGTGCTACAGGAGATAGGCAAGAAATATTGCTGGGCGAAGAACATGAGTTTCACTTGGTTTAGTTATACCTGAGCTGGAAAACAGCAACTGTCTGCAAGGGGGGTAAATAAATGAACTGTATCCTAAGATAATGTATTTGTTACATACTGTGTCAGGGAAGTGCATTTGGCCTGCAGGTAGGTTATCTTAAACAGAGGTTTGGTATCTAATTTTAAGGAATCAAGTACTTGTAATCAAGAGTTCAATATTATATAACATGCTGTTTAGTGAATTGCTTTTGGTCCATGCATACTGAGTTGTTATTGACTGTTATGCATAATCTAAGGTTAAAGAATTTTGTTATTTGCCTTTTATATTTTTAAATTTCTGTTAAATAAATCTGTATGAAGTCTGAGCATCTCAGATTCACTGACCTGTGCTGCTGTTGTCATCTGCCTCTTCTTCTTAACCTGTCTGTATCCTTGCCTGCAGGTTAAGGTATTGCACAATCAGCTTGTTCTGTTCCACAATGCCATTGCAGCGTACTTTGCTGGGAATCAAAAACAGCTTGAACAGACACTTAAACAGTTCCACATCAAATTGAAAACACCTGGAGCAGATGCCCCATCCTGGCTTGAGGAACAGTAATCGGATCAGAGACGAGGACCCAGTGTTTAACCTAAATCTTTAAATCTGATAGTGATCAAGGGTTGGGGGTTGAAGGACTGTTGTAGTGATTCTTGCACAGACAGCTTTAATTATTTTCCCCTTTTATAATACTGTAAAACTGAATTTGGTGGGAAAGTTGGTGACTTAAAGGTAACCAAACATGATTTCTGTCATTTCATATGCACTCCTTTTGTATGTAAAGGTTGGTGGTTATTTCTGTAACTGGGATGGGGGGGAGGGAGGGAAAGCAAAACTATACTAGATTTGCACTGACAAATGATGTTTGTGATTTCTGGTCATTTTGGTGGCTAGTCAAAATATCAAAATATTTGCAAATGGAGGTTTACATGATTTGTACCAACATCTGGTATTTTATAGATGAATATAGAAAACATCTTCAGTAATTTTCATATGACTTTTAAAAAGGAGAGGGTTAAAAGAGTATTTTCAGGATTAATAATATAAGGCTTATATGTGATATCTGCATGTAAGGCAACTGTAGCAGATGGCTCATTGACTAGTGGAATTGCAGCAAATGCATTTTTAAAAGATGTAATTTTTCATTATAGGTTCAAGGAAACCCAGAAAAACACTAAAGCAAGAATCACTTGTCAGTCTGAGGCTTCTAAGCACACATTTTTGCTTTGCACCAAGTGGTTTGCTGAGTGAAGCCAACCATTCAATGTACTAATCTCATTTAAATTTTTACTTTCTGTATGAAACAAATACCGTACTAGCCTTAAATCACAGGTATGTGCCTTTTTATAATATTTTCCATCAATGTACATAATCCAAGAACCCTTTCATGTAATGTTTAGTCAGTTCCCAATGAGGGGAAGGAGACTGTATAAATGCTGTTTCGTTGTACACTTGGAGCAAGTTAAAGCTCTGGTTAACCTTCATGGACAGGTGTGATTTTGAGAGAGGACATCGGGCCAGTATGGTTTTTCTGTTTAGTTGAAAAGCATACTTTGGTAACGGGTTGGAGGATACTTTTTAAATTTCTCCATTGATCGTGTAGTCCTTAAATGTAAAATTTTATGTCAGTTTTATCATAGACATTTTAAATTCAGTATATTGGAGTCCTCATTTGCACGTTATGTTGCTTTGTGTTCTGTTAAGTAAAACGAAATACTTCAAATATGTTAATTGCAGCAGTGTGGATTGTATGATTTATGTACTGTATGTTCAAATGCCTTTCAGCTGACATTCTTAAAGTTTTCAGTGCTTAACACAACTGTAATGTAACTGTAAATCAAATTTTGTAATCATTCCTCATTAAATTCTGGGCCTGACAGAGCCTTCTTTATGTTTTTGTTCTGTCATAATCTCATGTAACAGTTCATTTATGTTCCTCAGAATGTATATCTTATGTGAATTTTGTATTCATATTAAAGGTGTTTGCAGTCAAGCTTCCTTGCCTTGTGATGGTTAAGAGTAGAGCTCAGCTTCTGCAATGAAAGCTTAGTCCTGTGTTTCTGAGCTACCACCTCTACCCAAGAATTTCTGGTAAAATGGTAGTATGTGGTAACACTGATGCTGTTTTATTTTGGGACGATTAAATAGTGTGCAAGTTCAACCTGAATGGAAACTCACAGTGAAACAAGTCTTTTAGTATATGTAATTCTTGACTTAAGCTTTCAAAGAAATTTCATTATCTTTACAACTCTTACAAAGCCACTGAATTCCAGATCTTGACATGCGTATGATATGATGGTGCAAGAAAGAAATTAGCTGTATAACGATAGTTGAACTAGGAAATGCAGATAGCAGCATTGTAGCAGGGATGAAGAGTGCAAACCTGCTGACTACAACTGAAATGCTAGCTTTCAGAATGCTGCAGGAAGAGGATACATACGGAACATGTGTTGTCGGGTTTTATCTTGGATTCACGCATCTCCTGCTAAGGGTAGTCCCTGCCCAGGAGGAGCTGATCTGTCAGAAATGGTAAGAGTGAATTTGAATCTGAAATTGGCTGATGCAGTAATGACCTGTGTGGCATTGTGTAACCCTCAAACTTTTGCAGTGGTTTAAAACTGCTAGAGTCTCTTCACTGTGAGGAAAGGTGGGACAAAAGAGATGACTTGCTAAAATCTGTATGTGTATTTTTTAATACCAAGGAGAATGACTTGCATTTTACTCACAGAAGCAGTTGTTCTAATTGATGGCCTCAGGGAGGAGGGTTCTGTGTTAAGCTGATCAATAGGATATTAAACTGATTGCCTTTTTGTTCTTTCTTTGCTGCCGGTCAAATATATGTGCTTATGAAATAATTCAAACTCGTCTTATATTCCAAGTTAGCTCTTTAGATCTCACCAAATTTAGAAACTTGGAGATCATAAGAGCAAGGCACTTCTGAAATCTCTAGTGGGAAGTAATTACAGTTGTCAGGCTTTCTGATACTGACACAAAAGCTGCATGCATATCTTAAGGTCGTAATACTGGCATTTTTCTAGGTAGACAGTTGTCACGATGGATTTTGAAGAGAGGGCCATACTCACTTAGTAGAGGCTTGTCCGTGAAAGATTTCATCTCTGTTACAAGTTATCACATGAATGCTTCTAGTGTTAGGTGAGGTTTCTCAGGAAGAAGAATGTAAAACAGTTAATAGTGTTTCAGATACACTGTTGTAGCTGCTGTACCAAGCGGAGATGCAGGGAGCTATTTGTTTTCTTGGTGACCATACTGTAAGTTATCCCCACTTCTGGGTTGTTTGAAACATGTAGGTCCTGTTATTTTGGTATGAATTCTACGAACAGCCCTTCCACTCTAAAAATGCTCTTTGGCATACTTCATGTTTTGTCAAGTCCTTACAAAGAACCTTTTTGGTTATAAAATGTATCTATGGTTATATTTGAAGGAGGTCTATGCAAGTAGAGCACAGTAACACACCAGTATCATTAAACTAACAGCTTGATTCCAATCTTCTGCCAACTGGTTTTCCCAGCAAGCTTATCTCTGTTCTGTCTCTGCTTCAAAAAATCATCAAAGTAATATAAAAGGAAAGCTGAATGTTCCCCTCTACCCTGTTTTGAACAGGGGGCATGTTCAGTTTGTATTCTCTGCTTATCTGCTTTTTTCCTTGTTGTGGTATTACGAGAATAATAAGGTATTATAATTATTTAGCATTCCTCATCTGCAATTATCTTTAGGCTTTTTTTCTAGTCTGGTTATCGTTTCATGCTGCATGCCTGATGTAGGGGTTGTACTAGTCAGAGGTCTTTTTAATCAGTTGTGAATCTTCATACTTTGTGATTGCTGCCCACCCCAAACTTATCAAACTACTGGCAGCGAAGTTTGTGAAACTGAAAATTTGGGGTTTTTTGATGAGAAGATCCACAGTGGAGTTGACTGTTGCTTGGTTTATATTTTAATCTTTTATCCTCGTTACTTGGCCTTGTTAGCAGCTCTTTGACATCTTTGTGTTCTTTCAAGTTGTTTTGGTTAGTTAAAGCTAGTGATGTGTAGGAAACAGTTCTGTGTCTGTGACAGCAGCTTTGTTCACCTTACCATTTGCCTGTTTTCACGAAGGTTCTTCGTGTTTATTTCAGACAGTCTTACATGGAAACCAGGTAGATGTGGTGCCCTTATGCATTTTGTCATCATGGCAATGTGTATTAAGGAATTACAAGAGAGGCAAGTAGGCTGGCTTATGGCTGCCTTGGAGCAGAAGGGCATATACTGGTAAAGAAGCAGTGGGAAGGAAAAGCAATGTGTTCCTATTTCATCAGAGTCCCTATAGGAAAATGCAGAGAAGCAGTGTATAACCCTTGCAGAGCAATGGCCTTGGACATAAAAGCTCAATCTGTGGTTCACAAACCTTGTTTCCAGTGGCTGGGAGTACTGATGCAAAAGCATTGCCTTTTACACTTCAGCTGCCTTTCTAAAAACAGTTAAATAATAATTTCAGAATGGGGCAGGAGCAAAGACAATTCTGTGTTGCCCACTATTGGTAGTGTATTTCTGTGAAGTACGCAGCAAAATGTGTGCTCAACTTTTTGTAATGGCTGTAGGTAAAAAAAGTTTTCTCAGCGAATACACTCCATCTCATCTCTTCATGAGAATGCATTTTAAGGGTAGTAGCTAGTAGAAGAATGGAAATATTTGGTATTCCAGAAGAAGCAGAAAAAGAGATCAAGAGTATCTTTGCAGAGTTCCCTCACATCATTGGTTGGTAGAACTTAGATGGGTACTGGTGTGGTTGGATGATAACATTTCTTAATTAAGTGCAGAGATCAGATATAGAACAGAGTAACCTGAAACAAATTTTTAGTTTGGGTTTGCCCTGTTGTTACTGTTCATGCCAGCATAAATCCATTGGTTCAGTTCGGAACAGTTTAGCTGTCAGCAGTGTGTTCCCAGTAAATGGTACTTAACAAATGGTATGTCCTGCTGGGCTAATTAAATAATTATACATCTTGCTGCCTTTTAAAGGCTACTGAAGGCTGTAAATTCAAGCACTTGAGAGTTAAATAATGCTAAAACCTGGTGTTGCCTGTTCGGTCTTGATTTGCCTTTCTTACATATGTGTATGCATCATGCTAGTTTTATGTGATAGTGGTAATTAATTGCCAGGTTGTGTTTCAAGAGGTTAACTACCACAATGCTTAATTTTGAAACCAGATTTTGAAACCAAATTGGTTGTAATGTGAGTGGAGTGCCACAATTAACTTTCTCTCCCGCCTTTGTCTGAACACTGTGGAGATGAAGGCTTGTAACGAAGATGACGACACCTTTTGTTCAGGTGGTATAAATTGTTTTGTTCATATTAGATCTGTTCAGTCATTAAAGCCATGTTCAGCTTAAAGCATTGGAAGCTCTTTGTGCTCTAAAGAAAAGCAGAGTTTACAAAAAAGTTTTTTTTTTCCTTCTCTCATAGGAAAATTCATTAAAAAAGTAATAATCTTCAAACTGTCCCAAGCATTTAATTAACTAGAAATCTTAAAATACCAACGATAGGATTTGTTTCTGTAGCATACCAACTCATGTAAATGCTATCTGTTCTAGGGAGGTGCATTCGTTGCTTGTTATAGGTGGGGCTGCTGGATCTACCTATTATTAAAGTTGCTTAATAATTCCTACTGTAAAGACCTGTTTTCAGTTGTTTGTAATTCGGATTAATTCTAGCCATGTGGGCAAAATCTTTGCCTGCTGAGTGTTCACATTTTTTGGGGGTAGAGGGAGGAATCGGGTAAAACCATAAAATTAATTTAACATTGTGTTTTGGAAAAGTTCTGCAGAAAAACAACAACCCACAGTGTGAGGGAAAGTTAAGAGTTTAACTTCATATCCGGGCTGGCTCCTGGTTCCTCTGCTGCCCTGTTCAGTTTTGAGGTTTTTTAATACAATACCATTATGCAAGTCTCCTGTTTGGCTTGCTCTTTCCGTCTTTTGGAGCGAACAGTTGTGCTTGTGACTGGCAGCAATGAAAACAAGCCTCTTTGGTTCCAACACAAGCAGCCACAGTCCAAGCTGCAGCGCGCTTCCTCGCGGGTGACCTCACGGGTGACCCCACACTCTCGAGGAATGTCCACACTGGCTCTGTGCTGAGGGTGCCCTGCCCAGCTGCTGCTAGCTGTGCCAAGCGGGGATGTATGGCATGACCAGAGCTGCCATTCACTGCAGCTGAACCATGTTCGCTCAGTGACTTTGGAGCTTAAATGACCAGGTTCTGACATCATGCTGTGTAAATTTGGCTTTGTTCTAATGCATTTCTTTGTTTTAAATCAAGTGACTCAAGCAGGCTGTCTTGCCAGACCAGCAGGTCCCATCTCTGGCTGCAGAACTGTAAGCTGGAATGGTGTCACCTCAGGGACACAGGGCCTGGGCTCTGGGTCTGGGGCCAGAGAAGGCTTCCTGCCCTCCTGCTCTTCCCTTGGTCCAGCCACCTGACCCCCAGGCAGAGGCAGCAGCAGCCCACGTTAGGCACTCCACACTAGGTAGGAAACGTTTATCCTTCTGCGACTGCCCTCCCAGCCCTGGCCATGCCAAGGTGTTATTTTCTCTCTCGTGCTCGGCTCAGCAGCTGTGGTTGGTGATTGTGCAAGGCTGGAGGTGAGGGTTTTCTTTCTCCCCCCTTCCTCAGGAAAGGAAGCATTTCTGATTCTGCCTTGGAATTGGCCACTTCTAAGCAGCAGTGTTGGTGTGTGGGCCATGCATGTTCTTTGCAGCTGGGACTACTTACTTGAATGAAGTCCTTTGCCTTCACTCTTCTGGAAGAATTGTTTATTTTTGAAACGTGACTCAATCTCTCTGCAAAAATATTTTAGAACAACGTACTTGTTTGCTGGATCATCTGTGGCTTTGGCACTTTTGACTTTCAGTGCCACAACCCTAGTGCCACATAACCCAGGGCGTGATGACTTCTTAACATTTGGCTTACGTTCTCTCATGCTGTGTCTTCATTGGAGATGATCTTTGAGCTTCCCGCTGATACATGGGGCTCCCACAGCCTGCTGGTGTGCCTGGCTTGCCACCTGCGGTGCTGAACCAGCGGGCAGTGCCTGGTGTGGGAAGGGGATGGAAGAGGGGGTGTTTGCCTTAGGGCTGAGGGCAGAGGGCGAAAGGCTTCAGCCACGGAAGGGAACCCTCTCCTTCTAACTGGCAGCGTGGTTGATACCACTGTTCTATTCCTACAGAAGTAGTTGCTGTGATTGATTTTGGTGGCAGCATGTACGTACGTATGTGATAGATGTATGTATGTATATCGCTCTCACTCGCCTTACCTGCAGGGCGCGCAGCCCAAGCTCCTCGCGGCCGCCACGCACACCCCGGCAGCCCCGGCGCTGGGCAGCGGGCCGCCCTCCTGCCGCGCAGGGGTCCCGGTTCGGCGGGGCCAGTGCAGAGGAGCGCGGGGCTCCGCTCTCCCGCGGAGCGGTCCCGGGCGCCACCGCCGCTGTCACCTGCCGCGCCCGCGCCTGCGCGCTGCCCCGCCCCCGTCAGCCCCGGCGGCGCGGCCGCGGAGCGATGGGAGGAGGCGGCGGCGGTGGCGGCGGCACCGGGCCTTGCTGCGCGCGGTACCGTATGCTCCCGCGGGCGCGGAGGTGAGCGGCGGCTGCGGGAAGGGCGCGGAGGCGATGGGGGGTGGGGGGTGTGAGCCGCGCGCGGGTCTCCTCCTGGCCGGGCGAGGGCTCCGCGCTGCCGGTGTGGGGAGGTCTGGTGGGGCTCGGCCAGGGAGCGCGGCGGCGTCCCAGTCCCCTGCGCGGGTCCTTCTGCGCCTTCCCGAGGCGGCGGAGCGCGGAGAGCTCTCCCGGGAAACGCGCTCCCCCACCCGGACCGCGGGGTCCGGTGTTCCCCGGGGCCTCTCCAGCCGCTCCTGTCAACGGGCGGGAGCCGCCGCCGCTCCTCTCCATAGCGGGCGTGTCCCCGCCGGGGACCCCCGGCTCGGTCCGGCTTGGCCGCTGCTGCCGGGGTGAGCGCGACCCTCAGCCCTGCCCGGCCGCCGCCAGCAACGGGGTGTCCAGCAGCTCCCGCCGCGGAGCAGCGGGCGCCATGGCGCCCCCTGCGGGCGGGGCGGGGCCTGGGCGCTGGGGCGGGGCGCTTGCGGGTGCCCGGGTTCCGACGGCGGGCGGGATCCTGAGGTGAGACAGCAGCGGCTGTACCCCGGGTCCGGCCGGGCTGCCCGCCGCCGTGGCGGCTCTTGGAGGGAGCTACGAAGTAAGGGTCTCCTCGGGCACCTGGGCGCGCTGCCCGCCTTCCGTGCGAGCCCCAGCCACGCGTCCGCTCCGGACGGAGAACAGGACGGTAAGGTGAGGACTGTGCCCTGGTGTCCCCTTTCTTACGGCAGGGAAGGGGAAATAGCTGGAACTGAGCCCACTGACCAAACCCGCACAGTGCCGGGGTGGCCCGGGGGCCTCTGCCCATGTGGCTCGTGTGGTAAGCCTACTTGGGGTTCCCTTCCTGGCTTGGGACCTTGTGCCTCATGAAGGATTTATTGGATGAATTAAGTGGTTAAGCACTGAGTTGCAGCGATAGCGTGAGTTGTGTCGTCTTTGTTGGCAAGGTGAGGTGGTGGTAGCAGTTTCTTTAGCTGGAGTTTACCTTTTCTGTATGGCTGCTGTTGAGACCCAGACATCCAAATGCTGTGGTCAGGCTTTGGTGTCAAAATCGGCGTTGTTCTCATGAGGATTTGGAGGGTGCCTGGCACAGAAACGTGGGCAGCAGAGAACATAAGGTGTGAGTGAAAGGCAGTAATATCTTGCAGTATGAATTATGAAATGCCCTTCAGCGCAACGCATTGCGCGTTTCACCTGCTCATTTGGGTATGCAAATATAATATATGTCTGTCTCAGTGGCAACAGCCATTTTTGCAAGAAACAAATTATTTTAGAGCATTCGTTGTCTTACCAGGGGAGAAAGTTGTCCCCACCCTCTAACTTTGAAATGCATTTCCAAGTATGATTAGGTTGGCTAAAACAGTAAATGAGACAAAGAAATAAGATATTTCTTTCATGCTGAATATGGACACTATTAAAACGTGCAGTGGAGATGTTACTTTATGGCTCTAGCACTTATTCGGCTGCTTTGGATAATAAATATGCAACAATGGAGTGCAATTAAGACATCTTAAGCGTTTGTTCTTTTTTTCCCCTTTAATCCTTTGAAAAGTGCGGAGAGGCTCCTTAGGAGTTAAAATTTTCCTTGGCTTTTATTATGCATCCCATTCCCGCCGTGTCTCGGTAATCTGTAGTTCACAGTTGGAACGGCTGCGTTGCTCCCCACCTCCTCTTGCTGTACTTCCTGCTTGGAGACACCTGCTGATACCAACAAGCGGCCCAGTGCCTGTCCCTGCTGCCAGCTTCTCTCCTCTCCCACCCACGGTAATGGCGGGGGTACTGGGAACGTCTTGGAGCTGCTCCTCCAGGAGGCGGCAGGAGCAGGGAATTTTGACTGCCCTCCTGGTGACTGGAGCTCGCTGTCCTCTTACAAGCTGGTGATCTCTGTCACCTGTATCGTGCTTACCTGTCAGAAGACAGAGCTGAATGTGCAGCCTTTATGCTGTGCCTTTCCTTTCATGCCTGCCTTCCAAATGCTAATACTTCCCCTTTCCTGGTTCTGGGTGATGGTTACCTCATCCAAAGCAGTACAGGGCTTGTTGGCTTGAAAACAGTTTTTCCTGTTCTGTCTATCTTATGTTTCTATCTTTACATCTTAGGCTGGGATGTTTTCTTCCCCTTGCGTTCTTCACTCCTTTTGCTAGGAGTGTCCCTCGTGTAACTCGGAAGCGCTCAGGTCTGAGATCAGTCGTTTTCCACTCTTGTGTGTTAGCACTGGGACTCTGATGATTCATCGTCTACAACTTTGTTCCACTAGGATTTGATGCTATTTTTCTTAAAGCATCTAAATTTATTGGGAGTCTCAAAATGAGATTCTTGCACATTGCCCCAGGGGCATGGTTGGTCTCTCTGTCTCTTATTTTCCTTCTTTCTTGAAATCTGTGGGAACCCAAGTGGGAAAATAATAACTGTTGAATGCTGCTTTGTGATGGTGGAAAATCAGCTAATGCATTTTTCATTTTTAAATAAGTGGTAGGGAGGAAAATCTTTTTTTCCTAGTTGAGTGTTTCTTTAAATTAATGCAACACTTAATTGCTTTGACTGGTTAATGTCTTTCCACCACTTTGCACCTGCTTTTTTTATGCCTCTCTGCTTCTATGATCATGAACCTGGGAGGAGAGGCATGAACATACAGAGCTCTGTAATAGCATCTGGGTATTAATGCTGACTTAAATTGGAAACTCTCTGTCCCAATCCACTTTCTTTGTAGCTCTTCCCCTTCTCACCCTGCCATTAAAATATTTTCCATCATTCCCATGACTTAAACCTCATACAGGTTTTTATATTTGTTTTCTGTAGTCGTGAATACTTTGGTAATGTAGGGTACAATGTTAGAAAATCTGAAGCAGGAAAAAGGAGGTTGCTGCTACCTATGCAAGCTTTTGAGAAGAAAAGGTAACAGTAGATCATTTTGTGTGGGTTTCCATTTACTTCAGTGAAGCTGTGAGTGGCTGAGTCCTTGCAGACCAAGAGAGAATTTGCCCTGAGGCTTGTTTCTGTGACTTGGGTCTGTTTGTTCGCGAACACCCTAATGATGGATCTCTGGCAAAAATAGTGAAGGTTTTTCATTACTATTGTACAATGTCAAATTGATCTGGGTTGCTATTAGCTCTGTGTGAGCCCTCCTGAAGAGACAGACAACTAAATCAGTGCCAATTTGATTTGATACTGCTCTTGTGCCAGTGCATTACTTCAGCTTTTTCTGGCGAGCTTTCCTGTGACTGGTTTTTGCCGAGGGGCTGCCTGTCTTTATCTAAATTTCTGTTGTGTGCTCTCTTTGGTCTTTATGTGTGAAGTCCCATTTTTTTTGAGATAACTTACAAATTTCCATACAACTGTGGGATTCTTCATTGATCTGTATTTGAAACACTTTGCTTTGTTTTCTCAGAGACTTAAAAGGTATACCTGTTCTAATAGATTGGACTTACCAAAATTGTGGGGTTTGTTGAAGTCATCCTCTTACTTGAAGGTTTACTGTCAACAGCAGCATCTTCATTTAGGAGGTGACAGTATACTAAATTTCTCAAAACCATTTTGATTCCTCTTAAGCTGCTTCATGAGGTAATGTAGACCTAAAAGCTCTCCTGAATAGGAAAGCTTTTAGTATAGGTTGCTGTTCTGTCAGCTCCGCTGTCCTTCCTCTCTCTTCCACTTATTGAACTGGCTGTGTTAATCTATATACTGAAGTAAATTATAAGGGGCAGCTTAAACTGTGGTCTTTCTTCTCTTAGTGCATTTTGGGAGTTAATGTAACCAGACCACCAGTGGTAAACCACAAATACTGTAAGTTTATTCTCAGTGAACATAGTTTAGGCACTGCTCACTGGTTTTCCCTTATGGACAGCTGTGTAAAAAATATGAAGGCAAAAAAGCAGTACATCGGGCTGGATTGTTAAATCATCAGTATATTTATTGTTCATTATTTTGATGCAGCTTGGATTTAAGCCATGAATTAAATGAATTCAAACAGGATCTGTTTGATCCAGTTAATTCAGTACCCTAGTTAGTATTTATGTTTTCTGTGTGTAATCAGTGTGTGTAAAATTAGGAGTGAAATGATATTTGTTTGGTTTAATAATTTGAGATATATTCTCTTACAGAATTGAACTGAACTGAGTTTAATAGATGGTTTCAGTATCTACTGTGGGTAATTTAAGAGGTATTCTTACTTTTAGTTGTGTTTTTGAAATCTAGGTACCCAAAGCTATTTGAAATCTTAGTATGGATAAATTTCATACAATGGCTCTAGCAAAGACTTTTGATTCACTGCATTTCCCTTCCGGATTAAACTTTTGGTAACTCTTATACCTTAATTTTAACGTCTTTTCAGCACAAGGGACAAGATCCAGTCTCTCTGATCTGAGTTTTCTATTGTCCTTTGTTGTAGGTTGCGAAGATGGTACAGTCTCCTCTTGTGTTGCTGCTGCTGGCAGACTAGAGTTTGAGAGCGTGTGAGATAGGTTGCTGCTGCACTCGCTATTCAATGTTTCAAACCGATCCAAGGAAGTAACACTCTCCTCTTTGGAGAGGCCATAAAATGCATGTTATGAATTGTCTCTCCTTGGTCAATGATAAAGAAAATGGGGCTATTCCAGTCGCAACGGGATTAATGAATGAGGATACGACAACAGCACCTCAGCTTTCTCAGCCTGCAGCATCACTGCCCCCTCCGCCATGTCCCCTCGCAGGGGCACCCCCAGCCCCTCCGCTACCCCCAGGGATGCCTCCACCACCACCTCCTCCTCCACTGCCTGGACCAAATGTACCTCTGCCTCCACAGCTGATAAATGGGCATGACAGCCATGGCAAAAAGAAACGAATACGGAGCTTTTTCTGGAAAACCATCCCTGAGGAGCAAGTCCGCGGCAAAACCAATATCTGGACGATTGCTGCAAGACCGCAGTATCAGATCGACACAAAGACAATCGAGGAGCTTTTTGGGCAGCAGGAAGAAATCAAGCCCCAGGACCTCCGAAGTCGGTCTTTAAAGTCTTCATTTAAAGAGACTAAAGAGGAGGTAAGAACTGAAGTCTAACCTCTCTTTTACATCATGCTGTGGGAATTGGTGTGAATTCTGGCTCGCCTGTCTCCTCTCTGTCATGTTTCATCCATATGGCAAATGTGCGTTGATTTGAAGGAGCGGAGAACCTCTTTATTCTTAGTGACACAGATTTGTTGTTGAAGGAGCTAACAGCATTTTATTATTTTAGTTGGTAAGTGCTGTGATTTGATCACCTGTTAATATAAATAGGTGGAAGGAGCTGAAGGCATCTGTATTTACTCATGTTGGATAGCTCTTGGAGTCCTCAGTGGAAACATGGTTGTATTGTAACTTTTCAGCTCTTCCACTTTGTTGTACAAACAAAATGTTCTACGTGCAAACATGAAGCAGGCAAGGGGGAAGAGAATCATATTGCAAGGGTTAATGCTGTGTATACCCATGATGCCCTAGAGGAAGGGAAGTACCAGTGTGACAGCTTGGAAATAAAGCGTAATGTAGTGGCTAAGGGAATTTATTATTTAATTGAGATAATTTTAAAGTTTCAACTTTCATAAATGTTGCTTTCCTGCTAATGAAAACTTTATGTCATCTACCCTGCTTTTCTGAACACTAAAATAACCTTCCTGGAAGGTCTGAAGGTTGTTCCTGCTTTCTGTTCTGGTGGCAAGAAGGTCTACACCAAGCACTTTCAGGTTCAAACACTTCCCAGTGAACTGATAAGTAGCTTGTCTGGTTCTTAGGTCCTGGTTTATAGACAGTCTCTTTGTGAAGCCTGAATTGAATTGTCTCAAGTGATCATTCTGTGAAGTAATTGGAGGGTTGAAATGTAGATTTAATCACTGGTGTGTCTCTACATACATGTTGCTTGTAAACAAAATACAGAGGGCACAGGGTTAAGGCTTGTAATGATGTATTAGTTTTCACTAAAAAAATAGGAGCTTGAAGTTGGTGGTGTCTTGCAGGACTCTGGAGATGATGTCAAGGTAAGATTGGCAGGGTCAAGGTGAGAAACCGATGTACTGATAGTGTGTGCATTGTACATAGACTAAAATAAGGAGTTTAAAACAGGTGTGTGTATTGCAGACTCTGAAACGCTGACATCGGGAAGGAGTAATTGGGGCCATCGTCAGAGGTAGTCATTAACCTCTGCGCTGTTTTCAGGCTATGTACATCTTCAAATCAGGATTGCAGTGAGTGGACTTCCTGTGCAGCATACAGATGTACACAGCTCCAGCCCAGTGTATTTCCTTAGAAGCTCCCCCTTTCAGGACTGGTGTGTGGTGAAGATCTAGTTACAGTAAAAATGATCAGTTCATAAGCTGAATGTGGCCCCTAGTACAGTAGCAGAGAAAACCCCAACATGCTCCCTCCAGAACACACACATTTTCATGTGTAGCTTGAACATTGACATCCTGGTGAGGTTAAGAGTGATGCCGGGAGATTAAAATTACAGGCCTGCAAAATAAGGGTTTCTCCGGGATACAGCGCCTTGGAAACAAAAACCTGCCTTTCTACAAATTAATGTTTTTGTGTATCTGCCTGGAGCCGATATGGTGGTCCAGTGCATCTCCACTGCTTGATACTTGTCCACCCTGGCTCAAGGCATGCATTGTTCCATAGCACATGACAGCAGTGAAGCAACAGGACTGCCCTCCAAGTTACGCTACTTAAGTGACAAAATGTGCGACTCCGTTGCTAAGCTGTGCCGAGCATGCCGCAGCGGTGTGTCAGGCAGCGGTGAGCAATTTCTGGTGTGTGTTAATGGTCTTTGCAGTGCTAGCTGCTTAGCAAGGAGGGGAGGAGATAATCCTCAAGAGCTGTGGGTTATTGGAAGTGCGGAAGCACAGATAAGCAACAGCTCACATGCTTAACTTTGCTACAGGCGTCATTCAGCAGGAGTATGGACATTTGAAGCATAAGCAGTGCTTGTGATTTCCGTCATCAGTGCTGTCAGGTGCCACTCACTTTAATGCATAATGGCTATCCTCAGCTCACTGTACCTGCGGAGGTTGAAAGGAGTTTGGGGCAAGCTGAGGTACACAACATCTGTGTTACCGTGTGGGGAGAGCATGTCAGCATGGGGAAGCTGCAGTTCTGTTCCTGGCTATGTCATTGCCCTGGCTTTCCCCTTGTCCAGGGGAAGCTGGACAACACACTTTGTGCGTCAGTATCTCTATTCCTTTTGTGTAAAACATACCTGACTTTAGAAAGTGCTTTGTGGTCTAGCAGTGAAAATTGTTCTTTGGAGTTTAAACAGTGGAATTGGTCTAGTTGGTGGGGTATGTTAACAACAGATTTTCAAGGTAAATTCTCATGCGTAAATTCAAGTCAATCACTTAGATCCAAATGCAAAAAATAAACAGCACATGTCCAGAAGGGCGTGGCTGGAGAGTGTCTGCTCCTTTGGCTCAGCAGGGCTCCTCTCGATGCCGTGGCATGGCTTCAGTGGAAGTGGTGAGGAGTGACCCTTTAGCCAGTGTTGAGGGCACTCGCCCAGAGGCTGTGGTGGTGATAAGGGTTTAGTGATCTCCAGAGATCACTGCTGATTATGAAATCTCGAAACTGTTCCCACCGAACAGTTTGGGGAAAAGCTCCCACCTCATGTAGGAGCTTACAAATACTCCATGTCTCTGTGATTTATACAGGGAATTTAGATGCCCAGCTCAGGTTAGTTGCACTAAACATCATCATTATAACAGAATTCCCTTTGGAGATGTGAGTCAAGCTCCTATAGCAAATGCTTTCCTTTTTGTAAACAACCCCTCGCCAAACCCTTAGGAAATTAATTACCATGTTTCCTTGACTAAAGGCTCAATTTGCCCTATGGTTTCTAAGTTGAGCCTCTGAAAAATAAGGGGTATAAGTTAAGTTTATGCACCAATTTACTTTCCCCATCCTTTAGTGGTGTCACAGTATAGCACAACATGCGCTCACCCAGGTTATACCTATCCTGGCAGCAGAGTGGGCAGAACAGCTTGTTGCCAGCCAAGGGAGTGGGTTTTGCTTTCTCCTTTGAGCTGCCCCTCTGCTCCTGTCCCTCACCTTCCCCCAGTCTGAGCACTGGCTCTGGCAGACACTGGACTCCCTGTAAACAGATTTAAGTAGCTCAGCATAATGCTGTTGGGGTGTTTGGTTTCCTACTGGAGTTGTTTTCTGGTGTTTTAGTGAGTTTTGATGGCTTGGGAAAGGGTGCAGCGAATTCCAGAGCACTGTGCAAGGAGCTAGTGACAGGAAGAGAGAGAAGGAAGATGGAAGGGGCAAATAGGATGTCTCTTCTGTCCTCTCCTAGCCATTCTCTCTTTCCTTCCCTGTGCTGGCTCTGATGCTCATTCCATCTTCTTGAGAGCTGATTCAGCCTGTTAATCCAGCAGAGGACTAACACAGCGAAAAACCGATGAGATGAGTGCCAGTGCCTGCCTAAGGGAAAGAGCTGGCTAGGAATGTGACAACAGAGGATGATATGGAGCAGAATGGCCCTGTAATAAGCTGCTGTGTTCACTCTGCCATACTGTGGAAGTGCACCTTTCCTCAACCACTCCAGGCAGTGTGTGTGGCTCTGAGAATAGAGGCCAAAGTGTTAAACTCTGCAACAAGGATGTGGTGTAAGTGAAGTGGAATCTGAAGCAGGAAGGTGTTTATAGCCTTCCTAACCTCCAGCACTGAGCCTGTGACACCAAGCTGTTCTATGCTTGCTGTAATTTTTAAACCTTATCCCACCACGTGAAATTTCAGTGTTCTTGTCCAAAGAATACACATAATGTTTTGCTTTCACAAAGCTATCATCCACTTTGTCATGTTCTTGTTCCTCATTGACAGTCTCATGGCAAGAAACTTCTATTGCATTTCTGCAGTCACGACAAAGTCAATATTGATGCGAGGCTTTATGTGTCTCCCAAAACACTCCTTGATCTTTCATGTTGATTGCAAGTTTGTGTCAGAGTTCAGGAGCAGCTTTCCTTTTACCATCATGACAACTTCACCATGGTACTCTTGCTGAATTTCCCCATCCCTTGATACATCTACAACAGTGAATATTTCAGTGGTGGGTTAACACTAGTCCAGCTGATGCTGTTATTACCCTGCATGATCTGTGCCTGCTGCAGATTTCAGAAGTAGGCTGAGTTGAATACTGTGGTGATGAGAAGCAGATTTAGTGAGACTAGGAAAGTCTATTCTCAATCTTTAATTACAGTCCAGTGTAACTTTTTGAGTCAAGAAGTACAAGGGTATTATTGGTGGGCAGCGCTTTAAACATCTCCTTAGGTGGCAAACAGAGATTTGGAACATGCTGTGTGGGCACCAGTGCTGAAAGTGTGCATGAATAGAACATAGGAGCAAACTGAGCAGAATTGGTAAGAAGCTGGGGTAACGTTTAAAGGGTAAAAAGCAACAGCTTGGTAGGAAGTCATATGCAGACAGCTTTCTGCAAGGACAAAATCAAATGAAAGCTCTTCTTGGAAGAAGAGTAGACATTGCAAACAGATGTTAAGGCCGAGATTATGAATCTAATACGCAACTGAATGTGAGATGGAAGATACTGTATTTGTGTGCAAGGAGCTGTAGTTATGGAGTATCTGCCAGGTTCCCCTTTTCTCCGCCTCATGCTTCTATCTAGAAACGCCTTGAAGGTAGTTAAGTAATGACAGCTTTTTCAAACACTTCTGATAATCTTGAAGTGGACGCCAAGCAGAGAGTGATCAAAACCAGAGCCGTGTGTTTTGATTGTGTGCTTGAACAAGAAATCAGAGGAGAAAAATTGAGTACAGTCATATACAGAGCAAGAAGTGTGTATAAGGTCCTTGTACTTAAGAACGGCTAGGACATTTTTATGTTGTACTGATAAGGCAACTGCAGCTGGATATGTAGCCATCTGTTGTTTTTCTACAAGGGAAGACGTTAGAAAAATTCTCCAGTTTTGTCTGAGGTTGTACTGTAAATCTGAGTTATGCCATGGCAACCGAAGGCTTACCCAAATGATGACCAGTCTTATTGTTACAGTTACTGTGTCTGAAAATAATATGTACAGAAGGTTGAATATGCTTTAAAAAAAGCCCAACAAACCAAAAGCCAGCTCATGATGGCAAAACTTATAGTGCAGGGAAACCAGAGAATTAGGAGTGACCAGAGCAACTGGAGACAGGAGCTGCAGTTTGAGAGGTCAGTGAGAGGTCCCTGCAGTAAAGCATTTGAAAAAGATTAGATACTACAGGAGAAGAGTTGAACCTGTCCTATGTTAAGGGGCTTTTCCTTAATGATCTGTTGGGGGCCTCTCAACTCCTGAGATAACAGAATAAACCACAGTCTGTCCTCTTATCTTGGCATATGCTAAAACTGAAGGGCTTCAGGCTAGCAATCATCAATTACAACTAATATGCTGATAGATATATCCTGTTTTTTCCAGTCTTTGCTGGTTTCGGAAGAGACGAAATTCCAGAATTTCAGAAAACTTTTGAATTTGATTCACTCTTTTCCGTAGCTGAGGAGGCTGTCTCCTGGGTGCATGTTGAGGATAGCGCATTAATCACTGTCACCAGCTAACTGCAGACTAAGTCAATTCTGTGACAATGCTAACATCGCGTTTATATATGTATTTCTAATTTGTGTGCTGTCACAGAGGTCAAGACACCTTTCCAGCTGCCAAAACCTCAAATATCACAAGTCCAACAGCAGTCTTGAACATCTGTGTGTACCAAGTTGTTTTATTGTAGCAGTCGGGTGGCATTGTTAATGTGAAACAATTCTCTTGTCCTTGTAAATCTCATGACTTTTGTAGCTGTTATCACCAAAATAGCTGTGGTAAAATTGTGACCTTTAGGATGCGATTCACTAAAACGGGGCAAACGTCTCAGGTCTGAGCTTGTGTGCTGTTACAGGAACAAAAACTAGTATAAAAAGTATTAATGTTTTACCAAAATTAATTAGGGGGAAAAAATTAATGTTGTGGGTTTGGTTTTGTTTTTTTTGTCTCTTAATCTCCAGAATTGTACACTTAAGATGATACAGCAAATCAACTTTAACATATAAAGTGGGGGGGGGCTACTATTTTATTACGGGTTTCTGTTTGCAAGCAAGTGGATTTGAGCATTATCTGTCTCAGGTTTCGATCCAAGATAGACTTAACCTTCCTGTGGATCAGCTTGGCTGTTAGTTTGCATGTAGGAAATCAGTAGTGCATACCGACCTCTGCTTAGAACACCCATCCATATTTGTTACAAACCCTCTGAAATAAGTGGGGTTTGAAATGTGGTGCTCACTAACCATGTGGCCTTCAAATGCAATACAGTGTATTACTTGACAAGCAACATTTTGCAGATGCAGCATTATGAAATAATCAAGAAGAATGTTTTTACTTTGTAATGAAATAAAACCTATCTTGATTCCTTACTTCTATAAATGTTGCTATGGTTTTTGTTCTTCACTTGGAAAAGGCTTTTGTGGGCGTGCTGTGTATTTCCCTGGTAAAAAATAGTTCTGTAATATATGATTGTTGATAAGAAGTGACTATGTGTATTCATTTGGCCTGTGATTTGGTGGCAACTGCAAACAATTATCTATAACAATTTAAGAAATGATACCTGCATTATATGCTATTTTCTTAGGTACTGGTACATTAACCTCTCTTGCTTTCTCTCCCAGGTTTCCATTTTGGATGCAAAAAGAAGTATGAACATTGGGATATTTCTCAAACAGTTCAAAAAGTAAGATTTGTATTTTCCATGCAGCTAGTGCAAGCTATGGATGTATAAAATTGTAGTAGTAGTTATCATTATAGATGTAGTTCTCATTAAATTTATTGTATATTGTGCTCTATTTCTTGTGAAGTTTATAATTCTGTACAGGTTTGTCATACGTAACTTGTCATAATTTGTTTTCTAAGATATTTAGTTTTGAGTGTCGTTATGACTTAGCACCAAACATTTAGAGTTTGCTGCTCTTGACCAATTGAAGTGAGTTTTCAGGTATAGTTAAGGGGAATCCTGATACCTCATGTAATACTGTGTGAGAGCTGCTTTTCACTGGCTTCCTTTTTTTATAAAGAATTAATAGAAAGGGGTGAGGTGGGGAATTCGTTTTTATGAGCTAGCAGTTTCAGTATTATCTTTATTCACTGATAATGTTGCCCTTCAGTAAAAGCATCACTGAAAGTGGTATTAGAACAGTACTGCTGTGGACAATGATACATAACCTCATTACAATTCCTTTGAATAGCCCTGGCATGGGGTTTTGGTTCTTTTTAACTATTCACCCTGCAAGTGTCAGAAATGTGTATGCTGAATTGTTTTTTCAAGGTCTGCTGAATCCATCATTGAAGATATTTATCATGGAAGAAGTGAGCCCTATGGTTCTGAACTGCTGCATGAATTTCTTAAATTATTACCAGAAGCAGAAGAGGTAAACAATGGTTTTACATGGAACTTGTGTTTTGTAGAGTTCTACTGCCTGGGATTCCTAAAGCTTTCCTGAGGCCAGGGGTAGGAAACCACTGTGTGCAAAGGTTTCATCTTCATTTGACATGTGGTTTTGAGGTCACAATCTAGTCATTCCCTTCACATCAAGTAATTTCACTTACTTGTAAGGTGCTTCTTAATGAAAGTAGTGGTAAAGGTATTCTTGTTTCTCTGATGTACCTTACGATGCACCTTTTGTCCCATAAACATTTTAACAAGACCTGGAACCTTCCTGTGTGCAGATAACTCTGCTGGGGTGGGCTGGTGATGTTGTCAGAGAACTCAATCAAAGTATATCCTAACGCAAATTAAGTTTCACTTCTTGGCACCTGTCTCATGCTTTCCCATTGCAGTGCCTGCAAACTGAGTATTGGTAGTCCTTTGCTACTTTCTCTTCTGCCTTCTGGTTTGCTGCCTACTTGTTCTGGGATCTGTCCGCTCCTGCGCCTGGGTTGTTGGGTTCCAATAGGGCAGAAAGGTTGCTCCACTGTGGAGCACCCAAAGAATTTGCTAACATGGCTTAGTATTCCAAACAAGACATGTTAGGAGACACAGAATTACCAGCATTACCTTCTGCAATGCCTCCATACTCACTGTATGACCAACATGCAGGTGCTGCTTTCTCCCCTTCCAGCTCCAACCTTCAAGTCCATACGCATGATTAAAGATGTGAAGCTTCATTGACTGACCTGGGAGCCCTGCTTAATGATGCAAAGTTCCTTGTCTGCTCACATACTTGCCCTGACCCATTTGTATGTACTTGAGAGAAATGTATACCACAAACTTGACAAAATTAGCATTAGAATTGCTTGAGTGCTTTACATCAAAGTGATGGCTGAAACCTGGGAAATTGCTAGTTAATGTCCACATACAGATCAACCTCAGCACACATGCTTTACCACTTCAAGGTCATACTGTCAAAGCGCTCTGTTTCTTCTGTGCAGCTGCAAACCCCAGATCCAGTCAACAGCAAAACATGTATCATGTTGCTGTCAAGTAAATAATCCTAAATAGGGCTGCTTTTGCAGGGAATCTTGTAAAAGCAGGTTGTGTTATTATATTTGATTAATATACTTTTTGAGGTTGGGGAATATCAACAAGCTGAAATGTAATTAATCTAAAAAAGAAAGGTGACAGTTCTGGGAGCTCAAAACTATTCCTCCTTATGTCTTTATTTGACTTTCAGTACATATTCATCTATTTGAACAGAATTTATCTCCTTCCTCTGGAAGAGTCATGCAGAGGAGAGCAGTAAAAGGGAGCAACTCCTAGTTAGCTTGCTGTAAATTCAGCAAATTAGACTAGAAGAAAGGTATTTTTTCTTCTTTTTCTCTTTCTGGTTTAGATCTTGGTTGAAAGTAGAAAATCTTTCCAATAGAGTACTTGTATGTGATATAAACGTAATTCAGCTAGAATGGGAAGTTACTGAATTTTGTCAGAATTTTATCTGCAGTACTCGGCTAGATGCTTTAGATACCCAGTAGTTTCTGCTGAGGTATATTTGTTTCCTATTAGATGACTTTTGACAACAGGGTCCCCCCTCAAGTGGGGCCAGAGCACTTAAGAAGTGTTTTTAAGAAGGTACTTGAGAAATTAACAGAAGAAATTTTATGCTGCAGAGGAGTATTAGAAATTAAGGGACATTAACTTTATTGGTGCGCCCAAGAGAAGGCTGGAAAGAGGCTTGTTCCTAGTGTGCAGGTATTTGTATGTCTTTAATTAGTTCTGTGCTTCAAAGATCTCATTGCTCACTGTCAGGAGAGGGAGAGACCCCCTTTCCCTCTGTTATTCTTCGCATAATTGTTTAACTTCTTGGGAGCTTTCTCCTCAAGAGCAGGGGTGGAGGGGCAGGACAGGGAAAAGATCCTGAGTGCTAGGGACTGATGCTTCAGTAGGTATGGAAAAATGTTTTAGTGCCTTCATGTCCTCCATGCTTCAAAGAGTAAGTGGATCCAATAACCCATTTACTGCTGTGGGCGCCTAAGATTTTAGTTTAGTCAGGTAAAACGTTCATTTTCTTTAGGAGCCTCAGAACTTTTGTTGTTCATCTTTCCCAGTATTTTTTTGCCCTAGATGTATGTTCATTGTTCTCCCTTCTTTTTTGTTAGTTTATTATCTGCCTCCTAGTCTGAATACCTGTCTCCTGGAATAGCGATTCACCATTTGCTAAGGAGAAGCCACCAGAACTATACAGCCCCTCTCAACAGATAAATAATCCAAAAATCACTAGAGATACCAGATGAAGTGGTGTTACTTGTTCTGCTGTTCCCTATTCTGTTTAATAGTCTCTAATGTCTTTCTGATGTGGTGGTTGTATCACGTGAGGTAACTAGCAAAGCGTCATCGCATTGGCCTGTCCCTGCAGAACATTGTACCTGCCCTCAGCAAGGGTTCCCTGGGATTACATTTAGATACTTCCCGTTTTCCTGAAGACCTGCTTTGTTTTTGTAGCAGTTGAGAATTACTCTGAGCAGAGACTTGAGCAGTCAGATCCTAAAAGGTTAGTTGTTATTCAGTTACCAGGGCTAGCTCTTGGTGTAACCATGGGTGGGCTTCTGCAGTGTCTCTTTGTATGCACTTCTTTTCAGCAACTCGGGTATTTACAGTCACATTTCCCAATGGCATAGTTGTCTTGCAGGTTGGAATGAGAGCCAAGTACCCCCTGCCAGGCATGGGCTCCACCCCAGTGTTTGGAGATGTCATCTACTTTCTCTTTTATACAGTGCCATAAATCCTTAGGCTGTGAAAGTTAATGGATAGGAAGAGAGGAACACCATTCCTGATCATAGCTGTAGAAAGGGCAACTGGGCCATCATGTTTCTTCTTTCTTTACTGGCAACCTTTTCAGTTTGCCTAGTGTGAATAAACACTGGCTTTATACTCCAGTGTTATCTTATCAAGAAGCGTGATACATAGTCACGTTACCTGAATGTGCCCCGGTCACCAGTCTGACGTATGTGACATCTTTTACATAATTTCAGCCTATATTATTTCAGGCTTCTGATGGATGTTCCAGCATCTTCGAGATGGAGCAGCTGTTTGACAGCGGAGGCTAAGTACCCAGGCTAATAAATAGATGTGACATCCATTGTCTTTAAAACTACCTTTTTGCAGTACTGTAATGTGGTGACTTTATATGCAGGAATAGATCTCAGTGCTAGTAATTTTCTAGCTGTTTTCTATGAAAAACCCGAGCAGCTACTAAAGCTGTTGGGATTTCTGTGTATAAATGGCAAATACTGGCTCTTTGGATGTTTTTGCCCAAGTGAATGAGACCATTATTGAAAGACTGGCACCGCTGCGAAGTCTTTTGTTAACTGAAAATGTCTGAGTATTTTTAAATGTTTAATTTGAGAAACTTGACAAGCTCCTGACGCTGGCAAACCTGGAGCTTGCTGCAGGCTTCCACTCAATGTTTTGTTCAGGGCTGTGGGTGTGGCACCAGCCGAGCTGTGATACAGTGGTTAAAGAAAACAGACCAAGAAAAGGTATAAAAATTCTCCATACACTAATAAGTAAGATATGATCACTGGTTTAGTGTAAACCTTGCTAGGAGTCCTGCTCTTTGTGCCTTACTGTGGTTGGCAGTTTTGTAAGAGGAAGAAAGCCCCTTTGGAATCTCCTCTGCTTCATCCCTTTTGCAGCTCATGGTTTTTTTTTACAGGGAGCCTTTGTCTTTACTGCAGCAATGACCTTCTCTGCTATAGCACTTCTAAAAAGATTCCTAGCTGTTTCTTAATGATACCCTGTTAAAATGGCTGACAGCTGTCATTTGCTGACATCCTGACCAAAGCAGAGGGGAAGCTTTATTTTGCTTTTATGTACTCTTGAGCAGGCCCAGACTGGTAAAAGTTGAGAGAGTCCAGTGTTTAATGAGCTAGAATAGCTAGAATTTGTACTTTAAATACATACAGAAAGGAGCATATCGTACTGCTAATCAGCTCACCCACACACATGCACGCCCAGGTTATCAACACAGCGTTTTAACTTCCTTTATAATGTCTCATGCCTGTCCTTTGCTCATATACTCTGTTTTAAAACCCTAGTCATCTGTCACCTGCTTTACTGGAATTGTTTCTGTCTGTCAGCTCTACCCTTATCAAACCATGTTTTTGTAGTTAACTGCCCCCTCCTTTCCTTAGCCAGCGCTGTATGTGGCTGAGCATCTGTCTTCAGCTTTCATCTCCTGCTTCCTTCTTCACCCCTTTGGTAGCTGCAGGTTTTTCTCCTTTCCTCTCCTTTCCTTCATATCATTTACTGATGGAGGTTTGCCACTGCCCAGGCATATGCTCTATAGTGCCTCCCCACCTAATGTTCTAGCTGCTTTCTCACATGCTCTTGTAGTTGGATTTCACTATGAAATCTTTGGGGATTTTGGTATTTTTTTAACTCTTTTTCTTTAGTGTAAATTCTCCCTGAATGTTTGCAGTGGTGTGGAAATAGTAGAAAAACCAAAC
The DNA here is from genome assembly GCA_009867235.2 of Psittacus erithacus. Taxonomy (NCBI): domain Eukaryota; kingdom Metazoa; phylum Chordata; class Aves; order Psittaciformes; family Psittacidae; genus Psittacus; species Psittacus erithacus. The sequence goes on along the minus strand of WYDI02026814.1, from coordinate 74,625 downwards.
CAAACACCAGAACGCAGTGATGTTTATTCCTCTGGACTACTGCACTTGGCTTTACTTATTCATTTATAACGTGGGGAATACTTGACTTAACCAGAATGCAGAGATATACTTAGTTACAAGCATATATAAGGATGAGTAGCGTAGGGATTTATACTCTTCAAAGATCGTGCATAGGAGCGCAACATACCTATTTGATGCCTTAAAGTAAAATCCCACTAGTTGTAAGAAAGTGCTTCTTGTAGCTCAAAAGTAACTGAGAACTCAAGTGGCAGGAATGCAGTAGCTTTCCTGTCTGTGAGGAGTAACAAGATACTTGCAATAGGCATATGTATTCCCAATTGTTCACAAACCAAATCAAAGATCTTTCTCTTGTTTCATAACTGTTTTTAAAATGAAGCAAATTACATATGTGAGAACCTTCTGTATCTAAAATCTGATTTAGTGTGCATGGGCATGCATGGACAGTGCCAGTGCATATTCCATATACAAATATAATGAAAAATCAAATTAGTAGCTCTGTGCCCAATTCGAGTAGTACAGAACTAAGCGTACGATGTAATTATGCTCTCTTGCATCTACACATTACACTGCCATATCTTGGTACGTGGCTGTGTCCTGTTGTGGAAAAGATTTTGTTGTGCTTAAGAAGAGGAAGTGAAGGCCTTGTTGTGATTTTAAAATAAAGCACAATTTTTAGCTGTTTTATTCTCAGACTAATTGTAAGCCTGTCTACTCTTATCTGTTAACATGATTAATCATGAACATTGTTGTCAATCCCCATAGTTTCTGTGCAGTTCCTGGCTGCATTTGGTATTTGAATTTGACCCCACTTCTAGGAGCCATCAGAGAATCTCAGTTTTCTTTGGGAAGACCTGGACAACTTGGCTGCAGAGAGAAGAGGCCAATCGCACCAGCTTTTGATTAGCCTCCCTTGGAATGCGTAGGGGCAGCCACCCAAAATGTATTTCAGTAATTTCTAGCTTTGAGGTTCAGAAGCAGTTTTACTTTACAGGTAGTGTCAATTAAGTAAAATAATTACCTTTTCTCTGCTTCATGGTGAGATATCTGGTATTTTTCAATGATGAAGTCTGTAAGAAAGAGGGAGCGCAAAATAATTTGTTGTTTCAACTTTACATTAGCTATTCCCCAGACCGTTTTGTATTTTAAGGCCAAGTTAACAGTGGATTTAAGTCTCGTATGCCAAACACATAGGACCCGTATGAAGAACCAGGCAGTGCTCTGCTGAATTCCAGGATGAAAAGGACCTTGTAACTCTCTTGTGTTCTATTTTGTCCATTTGTGGAATGGGTCACTATCCTTCACCTTGCTTGGGTTTGAGGCTTGTCAGGTGCTACTTCTTTTGGACACCTGAGGCAAAGACAGTGGGTGTAAGATGGCTAATAGGGGCTGGTAAAAATTAACCAGGTGACAGTGACTACATCTTTGTGTTAAGGCTGATTACACTGACTGTCTTTTGGGTTGACTGCTGGCCAAAGCTTTTTCCATTATGACATTCACACCTCATCCTACTCACCAGAAGGCAGCCCCATCAATGTCTTCTGTTGTGTGTATATAGGAAGGTTCCTCCTCTGGATGAATTCTGGGATTTAGTACTCCCTTGTACCACTCCAGGCATTTTTCCTAATATAATGGCATAGAAGAAAGAGTATTTCATCCAGTGTCTGTAAAAGTAACATTCCATATAGATAACATTGATTGCTACTTACCGTCAAAAGTGTATTTAAGACTAGTACAGGTAGCATAAGTAAGTTAATATTCCTGTGAGTATCTTAGGATCTCGTGTTGTGCGTTTAAATCTTAAAATTGCATCTTCCTGTGGTTTATATGATTCTAATTTTGGTAATTTGAGGTGGCTTTTCTGGTGAGCTGCTTTTCTTTTTTTTCCCCTCTTCCCCCCACCCCAAATCTGAATGCCTCTCTCCTGTTCAGGCAAACTTTGATATTTGCAGCATACTAAAATGAGGTTGGAAAACTTGCCATTTTTGTTGTTTAGGTTAGACCACTAGTTTTTTGGAAGCTAGGTTGAAGAACACCTGCAAAGACAGATAGTAGACATCTCCCCCTGCCCTCTTCACGATGTATGGATTGGTCTCGGTTTGTTCCTTGCTGGTTTAACGTTTTAGAAATATCAGATATGTCAAGTCTGGTCTTTCCTGTTTTTTGTTGGCAGATGTTTTGAATGACTCTAAATTAGGAGTTTTCTCAGGCCTCAAAAAAACGGGTATACTGTTTATCTTTAGAAGGAGCTTTTGTCTGAGTGTCATGAGTTAAAAGAGGGCGTGTGTGCATGTTAGGAAAAGGAGTTAGATAGCCTGAGTAAAGATTGCTCTTTGATTTAGAATTCTCTTTCTGGGTGATAAGGTGGGTTGTTGGTTTTGGGGGTTTCTTTTGTTTGCTTGTTTGTTTGTTTTTGAAAAGCAAGTTTATTTCTATTGTAGGGGTTTTTTTAATTTTGGTTTCTCTTAATGTGCTCGCAACGTGTCTATTTTTTTATAAGGAAAAGAATCCTTTCTTCTGCTAGTCCAGAATTTATTTTAAATCCCTGATTTAGCATAGCATTTGTTGTTTTCCACTGCAGAACAGTTGTTTTACATCACTGTAAAAAAGTGATGAATTAAGAGCCTGATACTTTTAAAAACCTGTGGATATCCTGCTAAATTGTGACAACCTGGTAACTATTGATGCTCTGATGTAGTGTGGCTCTTTCCAAGATAGCTTAATATGCTTTCTAAAACTGAAGACTGTAGAAGTGGTTGCAAATGGGCTTTAAGTGTAGCATTACAAAAAGGAAGGATGATAGCTGGTGTATAAATCAGTGGAAACATACAACTGGTACTGGGTGTGAACTTGTTGGTTGAATGAAGAAATACTGTAATTGAGAGTGAGTGCTTCTTTTGGACACAGTTGCTGTGTTGGAAGATGTGGAAGAAATTCCAGTTACATTTAAACATATGTGCATGTATTTTCCAGTTCTTCTGAATAAACAAATAGTAAGTATGTGGGCAGATCAGTGGCTTCCAGATCATGCAAATACATGGATTTTGGTGGAGCTGACAAAATTAATGCAGTGATATTTTCTTTGCATGTAAATGGCTTTCTCAAAGTACTGAAAATAAGTAATTTAAATGCAAGGTTGCATTTATCTTTAAAATATTTGGTATGAACGGAAATGCGAACTCAATATCATGAAGTTTGCCCCTTAAGAGAGGTTTAGAGGAAATGGTTGATGCAAGTATCTGGAAAGCCCATAAATTAAACCTTAGCTGCATTGTGCCAGAGAGATCTAGGCAGTCCTATCCTGGAAATGCTAAGCACTTTAAGCTATGCCCAAATATATATCACAGTTTTGAAGAGTCGAGGATCATTTGTGCAGATCGTCACTTAAGCAGCTATTTACTGGGCAAACGGCTAGAGAATACCAAATCAACCAGTCAGAAAGAAGAGTTCTCGTGGAGAAACTGAAACAATAGTGTCCTAAACATAGTGATGAGAGCAATCATTGATCGTGAATCAGAATAATGAATCAGAAATCAGAAAACATTGATCAGAATCACTAATCAGAATAATGGCATGTATTTTTTCCATTGGGATGTGTAGCTAGGTTTTTGGGAGAAGAGTAATGTTACTGTTCTTACTTTTTTGTGATTGAGTTGTGTGCAAATTACAGGAGCTTAGACAGTGAAGCCATCCAGTTGATTACTGAGGGGACTCCAGTGCCTCCTGTTAAATTCACTGCTTCTCAAGATGTGTTTCCTTCCAAAGTCAAGTTAATCTTGACCTTTGATAAAATTCTTTGCTAGTGTTTTTTTCTCTTTTCTAGGTAAAGAAATTAAAAGCCTTTGATGGAGATGTATCAAAACTGTCTCAAGCTGATTCCTTCATGTATTTACTAATCCAGGTGCCAAAGTAAGGAGATAAGTTTATTCTGTTCGCAATAATTGTTCTTTTTTGGCTGTCAGTTCTAAACTGTTCTAAACAGTTCTAAACGTGTTTGTTTGTGTGCTCCAGCTACGCTCTTAGGATTGAAGCCATGGTACTAGAGAGGGAGTTCTCACCCTCCTGTGCTTCTCTACAGGATGACATGAAAATTATAAGACGCGCAACAAAAGGTAATTAAGCATGTTGGGACATGCATAATACTCTTGTTTTTGTTAGCATGTTAATTAGCCTGCATTAGGAAGACTAGAGCTTGAATTTCAGGTACCTTAGCTATTAAAAAGAAGCTAACTCCCCTCTGACAGATGCCATCAGGGTGTGGTGCCTGGCAATTCTTTGCTTCCAGAATCAAAAATCTGGAGACTTTGGACACACTAGCATTGAGTTCATGACCAAGGCCTACAAGCAGCTTACCCAGACCTGACAGAAGCAAAGGCATCCATGGCCAAATTAGGATAAATCGTCTTTTGAGTACAGTTTGCTCACTCGTGCATTGCTGTGTCTGTGATTGAATGCATTGTTACACCCCTCTGCTCAGTCTCTCAGAGATCCACAGAGAAAATCACTGTCATTTCCAGTTCCTCTGTGTGCTGTTGCCTTTTGAGGTGGCAGTATTGTTGAGCGGAAATCTTTGTTGTGGAGACCTAATGCTATTCCTTTGTTTTCTGGTTTTGTTATCTATGTTTCTCTACATTTCTCTCTTGTCTCTAAATCTCACAAATTTTGAAATGCTGCAGCTGATTATTCATAAGGTAATCTGGTGTCTTTTACTCTGCAGGAAAACAGTTCATTCCTGGTTTCAGTTAAACATTAATGCTGGCTTTTTCAAATGCTCTGAGTGCACATTTGTCCTGTTCCTCAAAATGAAATTCCTATTCATGCTGGCAGTTTTTTTGACAGGCTCCTAGGGCACTGTTTAAACTGTTTCTGGTGGCATAAAAAGATGCAGTAGTAAAAACATTCCACTGTGAGCACTGGTGCTTAGGACAGTCCCTTCTAGTGAAAGGAAAGGGTGAAGAGCCTGGTGTGTTTTTCCCACCAGTGGGGACTGAACTGGCCCTTCTGGACTTAGAAAAATGTGCCTTAGCTTAGGCTGAGGTTTGAGTTTGGCCTTTTATTGGGATCTCTTTCAAATTGCTGTTCTTTATGTTTTGAGCAACAGACATAGGTGAGGGAATCTATTATGTATAAAAGCAGCCATGCCCTGTTGTCCTTCATGTCCTTCACCCAGGGCATCTGTGAACTGATGAATTCATTCTATCCAGAGGAGACACTTTGGTCTCCAGCTCCTGCATCAGGCCAGTCATGCAAATCAGACTGACTGAGCTTCCCTGTTTTCAGTCCATTTGTGTCATGTGCTCTTCTCCATTTGGTGTTTCCACTTCAGGGTTTGTTGATAGCCCAAAGTTGTTTAGGAATTATGTCTACTTTTCTATTCCTGTCTCCTGTGTTTCTTTCCTTGTAATTAAGCTGAGAGAATATTTACTTAAATTCCAACACTGATAATCACTAGGGGTTAGGTTAGGATGGTCTAAATCACCTGATGGATTCTCATCTAGCCTGGAAATGGAGTCTTCTAGTGACACTGAGCAGGCTCTCACTATGCAAGATATTTAGAAGTTGCCCTCTTGGTCTTGTGGAAGCTGGTATTCCCTTCTGTATTCTTTTTCTTTCTTGCTGCTTCACCTACAGCTTGGTAGATCAAAGGTTATTTAATTAGTAGTATGTTTTTAGGCTGATAATACTGAAATCCGAAGATACAAGGGCTGTCTGCTTCCAGAATGATAGGTTAGTGTATTGTGCTGCTGAACAGTCAAATGCAGGATAGATTATAGAATGTGAATTTCAAAGCAAAATAGCTTTTAAAAGTACTTACACTGCAATCAAAAGGATTTTACCTTTTATCATTAGTGTAAACTATGGTATCTTACATTAAAACCAGCTCATGTTATTTTTCTTGCACTATGAGCACTTGCAAATTTGGAGTTACTTGGTTTGCTGTGCCACTTGTGTAATGCCAATTCGTTAACTCTTTACAGTTCTGAATTTCTGTATCTTATTCCTAAGGCAATCCATCTGATGACTTTTAAGCACGTGTATTGGTTTGTGTTCATATGTGGCTGGGTGAAAAGGTGTATGAATTCAGTTAGAGCACTGCTGTGCATTTTGATAAAAAATGGAAATATGTACAAGGCAGGCTTCTTTGATGGAAAAGCTTTCAAAGGGAGTTTAGTTCCGTTAGACTGTTAGAGCAGCACTTATTCTACCTCAGTCGCGTCAAAGATGACTTAGCACAGTTGCATTCAGTGTGAGGCTGAGTTGGTGATCGTACAGAAATAAAATTATGATTCATAGTTGGAGTGGCATAAGCAAGGAAAATTTAAACATTGCCTGTTATCTTTTCAGGCCTGATGGCTAAGTCTCCCAAAAAGAGAATAATTGCTCAAAACCCCAGTCCCAGCAGATGGCAAATGGATCCTGCAGGGTGCAGAACACTTGTCTCACGCTGCAGTTAGTAGGTGGTGAGGATACTTAACCACTTGCATAAGACATGTTGCACATTGCAGCATTAGGCCCAAAATGTTTGTTAGCAGTTGTCTGCTACTGTTAGAGGGGTTCGTTGGAAATATTACACTTGCTAAGCTAAAGTTTGAACCTGTACTTGAGGTTTATCAACTATGCCTGTGAATTCAAATTTTATAGTGCCATTTTTTTCCCCATGACCTTTTCCATTTGTTGTAGTTTCCTGTTAAAATGAAAGTTTTCACCTTTAAGATCTTAAGATGAAGAGAAGTTGGTAACTGACTGTGTATATTTCTAAACAAACAATTGTTAGACAGTAATGTTCTTGTTCCTTACAGAGTTGATGACTTGTGAGGAACTGCATTCCATATTACACTTGGTCCTTCAGGCTGGGAATATTATGAATGCGGTAAGTGACATCTGAAATGGACATAGCTGGTTGACCAAACTTCCTTGTTAGTACTGCAGTCCATTGATGTCACACCTCAGCTGTTTGCTCTTTTCTTTTTAGGGAGGTTATGCTGGCAATGCTGTTGGATTTAAACTCTCGTCACTGCTCAAGCTGGCGGACACAAAAGCAAACAAACCTGGGATGAGTCTGCTGCATTTTGTTGCTCTGGTATAGAAAAGCTATTTTGTTGGTATAAGCATCTGCCACAATTGTAGTGCCATAGGTGGTAGACAATAGAAGGGGCCATGTGCCTCAGAAAAAGCAGCTTTTTTACAGCTTTGATCTGAATCTTCACCTTTCTTCTGCCACGAAATTCAGCAGTTCACCTATGTGTGGTCATCTTACCCAGGAACACATAGAAAGCTTAAGCTTTTTTTATCATGTAAAAACTTGCTTTCATCTGACTTCCTCATTGTTGTTTTTATTGTCCTGAATTCTTAAACCATGGAAGTGGCTTATTTTGCTAAATACTCATTCAGTCGTCCTTTTGAATCCTTTGAGCAGCATTACTGTTAAAGGGGTGTTTCTCCTGTCTCTTGGTGACTGACTTTTTTCTTTTTAAAGCTGCTGCAGACAAGTTTCAAGTTATTTTTCCTTCCTTTCAAACTTTCAGAATTTCATCATTCTGAAAAAAAATTTAAACAAGGGGATTTCAGAAGGGAGAGAATTTAAATGCCTCTATCTGTGACTTGGTTATCTGTGTACAAACTGGCTTAACAGATTTCCAGTCAGCTAACAATAGGGTTTTAATTGATGTTTGTGCAGGAAACATTGTATTGGCTGAAAGAATGAACATCACTAAATTGTTCTTTCCCCAACATTCACTATTAATATATGACTTGTATTCACTTGCAGAAGCAGCTATTATTGTACACTGGGAAGTGGAAGTTGTTGTTTAAAGTTTCCAGTTCTGATCCTTCCCTCTCGTTAAGTGATGTCCTCTGCTCAATTTTGTTAGAATTGGATGGGAAGGAAAACAGTGCAGGAGAGAAACCTTTAAGTGCTCTTCCAGAAGCTTTAGAATTGCTGAGCTTAGGGACTTTGGCATGGTGGTGGAATGTTAATGGATTGTGTGTGTTTTGGTTTTGTTCTGTTTATTTCAGGAAGCCCAAAAGAAAGATGCTGCTCTTCTCAACTTCTCAGAAAAAATTAGGGATGTTCATGATGCCGCCAGGTAAGTCAAAAGAAAACTGAGAACTTGTGGTAAAACTGACTTATTTGTGTTCTTATTTGTGAAGCAGTGAGGCTTATTTAGAGGAATCTTGGCACAAAACCTGAGATCTTTACAAATGTTTACTGTAGCTTTGAGGGCTTCATTTCCATTTGCTAGCAGAAGTATGCCTGCAATGTGCCTTCAGGTATGAGGGTTTTTATGACGTGATCTCCATGGTTTATTGGTAGCTTTGTCTCTGTCAAATACATGTGCGTGTATGTTACTTTTAAGGGATTGAAATAAAAGCATGTTACTGTTTTTCCTTATACCAATTTTCATGTGTCTCTGAGCAGGCTACAATGCTTTTCCAGATCTGATACCAGGTACAGGTACTGGCCCTGGCTTCTGTTAGATGCTTTTTGATATTTTGTTTGCTTCTCCATTTCTGTCTTGGATGAAAACCTGGAGGGCTTGGGGTTCTGTATTGTTTTCATCCTAAAGTCTCTAGCTGCGTCATTTCAAACTAAACCTGATTTGTACCTTGTTAACTTGCTTTTGTGAGACTGTGTGATCTAAAACCCCAAACTGGAACCTAGCAGTGCTGGAGTTCCATTCCCATTTTTGCTACTTCCTTAACTCTTGAGCTTTGGGCAATCTATATACATTTTTCTCCCAGCTGTTAAATGAATCCAGTCTCTTAGATCTGATGCAGGGCTAAGTAATGTCTGCAAAGGAGACCGAAATCTGCTGAGGAGAGGAGTGGCCATGGAGTTAATCAGAAGACTTTTGAGGGACCACCTGTGTGGCTCTCTGCCATCCAACCCACACACCTTTCTGGCAGCCTGCCTTGTGGCCTGCTGTGGAATGCAGCTTCCCTCAGCATGCAAGCCCCCTGGCAAACAGCAGGGGAACAGGCAGAATCCCAAACCTAGCCATATTTTTTGCTAGCCACTTTGTTCTTTGATCACATTCATTAATACTGAACAACTTCTGTTGTAAATCACACTGAAATCCGTTCAGGGAATGCACTCTGTAAAGGAAAATGAAACAAAATTAAATGCTTGTCTCACCACTGGGCATGAGGAAAATCCTTGTTAGAGACAACTGTCATATACAAATTGCCCACAAATCCTTCCAATTAGATCATGTCAAAACAACCACCATTATGTTCTTACTTTCTTATTGTCTTGCCTTCTTTGCTTGTAGGCCATCTTCTTTCTCCTTCACAGGCAGAAAAACATAGCCTGTGTCTTCTTTTCTTACTTGCAAAAACAGCCATGATCTGTCCTGAACAGGAACTAACCTTTGCAGATGAAGTAAGCAGAGAAGAAAACAGCACACATTATATTCATTTGTGTGTGCACTGACCAACTTAATGCATGCTGTCACCATCCGCTGCCATGTGAGCTTTGTTAGTCTGCCACTTATTATTCAGCTTTACTGGTTTAAGTCATGCTGCTGGTAAAATGACCTTAGTTAGGAGCATGTTTTTAGTTTTTATCATTTTGGAAGGTAAAGCTCATTTCCCTTGTGAAGGAAACGCCATAGATTTAGAAGCATTTAACCCTCAGACTGAGAGATTTGGGTGGGAGCTCCTGTTGTATGGCATGTGAATCTCACAGGTTAAAGCTTAGGCTATGTCAGATCAGAGCTGTTTCCTGTGGTCTTCGATTTCCAAGTTAACTGTCCACAGGAGCAGCTCTGCTGCTGGCATGTGGTAGAAGGATGAATGTTACAGCTGCTGGGTTGAGACTCTGTAGGCTGCTTAGAAGCACATAACATGCAATTTCATGATGCCAAATGCTGCTGCCAGAATGGGTAGTCCTGGCTGGCAATCCCTTGTAACCCCCTTTTTATGCCGGCTCCTGCACTTGAGCAGTCATGTAATCAACTGGACCAAACAAATGATCCACCTGGGAGCAAGTTGGTTTTTCCCTTTCCTAGGTTAATTTTCAGTATACAGATATGGCTGGCTATCTAGAAATGAGTGCCAACAGAAGCACCAGGGAGAGAAAAGGAACACCTGGCCAGAGGCAAGGCGGCATTCCCCTTTCTCATGGTAAAGGGGTAGGACTGGCTGGACTTAATGGTGAAACCACACCCCATGGGAATCTTTTCAGGTTGCAAATAAGAAGAAATGTGCTTATCTCTTAACTTTCAGTGTCTACTCTGGAAAGATTTCCTGAACAAGCAGGTCTTGTTTGATAGTCAGGTTGCACCTCATGTTATATATCCATTTTTGAAGCTATATATGAAGTTATACATCCAATATTGTGGATAACCTGTAGGCAACTCCTTCCCCCTCGATGAACATCCTCTATATGTGCTATTTTTAGGTTATCCATTGATAATATAGAAGCAGAGCTCCACTCGCTGTCTTTCAAGGCTAGATCTGTTAAAGACAGCATTCGTCGAGACCCAAAACTCTTTCACCAGATGGAAAGCTTCCTCCAGGTTTGTGGGATATCTGTGTTAATGTGTTATATTGTTGCATGAATACAGGAGTATTTCTCAGCTGAATGTAATTTGTGCAGACATGTGGGCATATTAATAAACAGAAGTGTTGTTTTAATACTTCTACCCTATCAGTTGTACAAAGGTATTCCGGCTACATGCTGTTTGTCAAGTAAGTGTTGGAAGGACTATGTTTTTACAGGGAGGGATATTGAGTGTACATTGCCCAAGGCTTGTTAGGCAAGTGTGTTTAATGCCTGTGAAATGACTGATGAAGATCAGTGGTTGAAATAGAAGACAATTTGGATTGGTCACTGGTTTTGTACTTCACAGCTGCCCAAAACATAGTGTCTGCCTGTTACGTTATACTGGAGCATGACAGTTTTAGCTGAGGCTGTGCTATGAATGAGAATCCTGATGTTGGGTGACTGAAGAGATATTGTTAGAAGCTGGAAGATTAAGGGGCTGTTTTCTCTACTTACTTACCCTTAGCACAGAGTGTAGTATTCTGAGCCATATCATTAGTTCTGGGTAGGTTCTCCTTTTCTTTTTTAGTACGGCAGTCACTTTATAGACATGAATGTGTATAGCACTTAACTTTGAAGCAGAGTTCTTGGTATTTTCTGAGTATGTGACGATGCCTGAAGAAATACATATTATACTTCAGTTAAATGATTTTTCTGTTTCACACTGTAGAGAATTATTAACAGTAAGAAGGCAGGTGTTGATCTGGAATTTAACCCGCCCTGATTTTCAACTTGCAAATGTAGTTAATAGCCCCTGCAGTTTTTCAGGAGATGAGAAGTTGATGAAGAAAGGGGCAGGTTAAGATTGAAATACCTGTCCTCATGCACTCCAAATTGTTGGCTTTCATCCATTGCACCCAGACCCTTTAATGTTATGTTCTAACATGTTTGGGATTTTTTTTAATTCTATAGCTGGTTTTATGTAACACTACAACCCTGTTCAGGCCACATTCCAAAAGAAGCATTGGGGAAAAAATCATTTTACAAATGCATACCTTACATAAACACTTCTGGTTTTTGCTTCAAAATTACAGGTGATAACCAAGCTGATTTAAAAGTCAGCTTTCATTATCTCAAGCTTGTGAATAAATTACTGAAATAAGTGGGAGGAACTAATTTTCTATGGATGCTTTCATCAATTGTCCGGTTTATCTTCAATCCATCTTTTTATTGGGCATTTCTTTTTAAGACTAACAAGATTTATTCCTTTTCTCCTGCCATCATTTGCCAAGTAACTTAAGCAGGGTTGGCTTAAATGGTCACCAGTGCCTCCAGCTGCATATTGTCACCCTGGTGCTGCGGTGACAAAAGTATTTAGGTGATCATGATTTAGGCGATCATGATTTAGGCATTGTCAGAGAACAGATTAACTTTTCTCCCTGGGTTACTTTGAGCTACAGGTAGTCTCATCTCTGGGATTGTGTGGGAGTGAATGGCTGGTGGTGGAGATAGGCTAGACAAAGGGGCAACTGCTCAAAGTGCTTTAAGCAGTTCTGCTGCTTGAAGTCTTAACCACAGCCTTATTCTCTTCCTCCTGAATCTTTTTCCACTGATCTACTCTAACCATGACTGTATAGCTCTACACTTACGATTCAAAGTGCTACTTTATGGGATGTTTTTTGGATATCTTAAAATACGCATATTTCTATCTGACTGTCCTGAAATGACACATTTTCTTTTGTTAGTAGGAGTTATCCTTCAAAGTGTTAATTTCCTGGGCCGTGTAACAGATCCTAGGTTGGAACATATAAGTTCCTAATATATACATGGCCTGTTGCGGCTTTAATTTTTCTGTCTGGGTCATCTCATATATGTTGTTTTATTGGTTTTTTTTTTGCTACAGTTTGCTGTAAGACATCTAAAGGAGCTTGAACACCAGAAACAAGAATTACAAAAGGAGGGAAATGCTCTTATTGACTTTTTCTGTGAAGACAAAGAAACTATGAAGTTGGATGAATGTTTCCAGATATTCAGGGATTTCTGCATAAGATTCAACAAGGCTGTTAAGGTAAGAGCACTGAATGAGATTCTTACACGTTGCTCGCATGAATTAAGTTGTTTTCCTGCTTAAAGGGACATTTTGTATCTTGCTATATTTGACGTATTTGCTCGAATGGCTACAGCAAACTGCCCTCTTGTAGGCATTTCTTGCCTACATAGACCTCGTGGGAGATGGTCATAGCGCTCAGCACTCTGTGCAACCCCACTGCTCTGCATCTTCTGCTGCAGGCAACTAGACCACTGAGATGATACTTCAGGGTCGTCTATTGGCTGGCTTATAACTGGGCTCCTTCCTCCTCTTCTGGCGAGGCGGCTGGTGATTGCTTAGCTGAGCAGTGAGACAGATTGCACAGACTTCCTGACTAGTGCTCACTGTTCAGCCCTTGGACTTGTAGTGTTAGATCACTGGAAAGACCTTAAGATGTGGCACCCCATTACATGGGCATACCAGCCTGGATCAGCACTAGCTCAAGCTCTCCATTGCCCTCCCTTACATGACTTGACATACTTAGCCAAGCAAAGTCAGGACTGTGTATTCTACTTTGTTCTTTCAAATGCTTATTGTGGGTGAAAACTCAAGAAATTTAACAGGCCTACAGAAGCAAGATACCTCATCCCCAGTGTCACCATCATTTGCAAAGTACCCTGAATTGGTCCCAGATATTGCAAAATATATACTAAGATGAAGGAGCAGTATTGGCATTGGCAACAGTTTTGGCTCAGCAAAGTCTGCCTATTGTTACAGATATTTTGTAGGCCTTTATAAATAGCATGAATTAGATGGATCCACACATGTCTTTATTTTTCTTCCTTACGCAATCTGCATTTGACAGCACTTTGTATAAGAGCTTTAGTTCAGAATAGAGAAAACAATCCTGATTTATAGCAAGCTGACAGGATGTTCAGCTAACGTGCTTGTTGTATCATTAGCTTGCCTAACCTCTACCACCCAAGACAGCACATTGTTATGCATCTGTGTGAACTTTATACAGACATATAAAACCAAATAGTGATAAGTATTGCAGGCATTTTAATGAGAGATGACTTTGTACATCTATGTTCAATTACTTGGGATTGGGGATTTAATTCATAGTCACACATTACAAATGGTTGTTGGATAACTGTTACTTTAAGGTCCAATGGGAATTTTTCTTCTCCTTGTAGTAAGTAGTTACACTAAAAATGACAAATTAATCTCTTATTTGCAAATATTGAGAGGATTTGCTTACTATGTATTTTGTGGGGTTAAATTCTGTCCCTACATATTAACAGAACAATTCAGACTGAAGATTGCAGTTCTGACAGATGACTGTGATGTGTGGACTCCACAGCCAGCAGTCTAAAATGATGGCTTAAAACACAATGGCCATGTGCATGTATTTCAAATGCTTAGATGTGTCTTTGTATACTTATAATAGATTTTTTTTTTTACTTGACTAAAATCTCCCAAAACATTTTTTGGGTGAGGTTAAAATGTTCTGTGCCTAATATGGGATATAAGAGTAATATCTGCAACTGGTTTTATCCATTTCTCTTCACAATGGGATATTTAAAGTTGAGCTTTAGCATTTGGCAAGAATTCATTCTGTAATTCCATACCTGAAAGAAATCTCCCTGCCACAGCCATTTTTCCTGCGAGCTTTTTTCTTTATCCTTTCTTAGGTGTTCAGATTTCTTGGGTCTCTTAATGCATCTTGTCTTTCAGAGACCAGTGTAGTCTCAAATCCACTTTAAGAGGTGTAGATTAACCCATTCATCAAGAGCTTCAGCATTAGGCTTTTGTTTACTGAAAGCTTTTAGGCAACTTTTCCTAGTTGTGCCCTGTTGTCACAACAAGGGGAAGATCAAGCTAGACAGTGCTTCAGATAAATATAGGTGTGGGGTTTTTTAAACAGTGTGTCATTGCTCTGAACGGATTAAACAACATGCTGGAAAATAATGTGATTTTTGAATCCTCTGTCAAGACTAGCCTCCCTCCTCTTTCTTTTGCTGCAGCTATACTGGCCTTAGAAAACCAGGCTCTCCATTTCAGACAAGAACCTGGAAAGTTCAACCAAAGGTTCAGCTAGATTAAATCTGAAGCCTAGAGGTGCCAGTTAAAAGGTTGATATTTGCAGTAATCTGCTGTTAATGATTTTAGTAAACAGGTGTTACTGTGTTGTCTTTCAAACACAAACTACCTCTTCCTATGGCATCCTGAACCAAAACTGTTTAGCCTGGCTGCCAAAATCTCCAGCTTGCCCTGGGCAACTTCTACGCAATAGTTGCCAGTTTTTGAAGCCAACAGTGAATACTGAGATCCAAAACTGGAATGAAGTATTGATTAATGGTCCTTGAGGAGTTCACTTGCAGTCTAAGTAATGATTGTAAGGCATTGTGTAAACTTCTGCTTGCTTTTATATGCAATTAAGTAATGTCTTTTCACAACATTTCCAACCCGTAATGTTCGAGTCAGAGATAAGTAGCGCCCTGTAGACACTGCACTTGCTGAGGAACAATTGCAATTGTAATAAAGGAGGGTGGAAGGAACACAGTGGCTGTGTGCTCGTCAGACAAGTTTGTCTTAAAATATGAATGTAATGATTAGGTAGAGCCTTACTTGCCTGATAAAACTGCTAACTTTAAACTTGTTGGGGGCTTGAAACTCTCCGTTTTATAGCAGGAACTCTGTCTGGACTTGACATCTGCTTGGGTTTGATAGGTCACATTCTTGGCCTCTGCAGAGACTTGCACATTTTTTTCTGACGCTGACCAGGCTGATGTGTTGCCAACGTTAGTTACACAGGGAACTGCTCTCCATACAATTAATGGCTGTGGGCTGTGGGTGCCATTGTGGTTTCGTCTGTGTGTTAGGGGTTGGGGCAGTGTGATAGCAATAAGAGCTAACATTGATGGGAAGAAATAAAAAGGAAGATAAAGGAGCGTGACTTGTTCTCATGCATAGGACACTTCTTCTGAGATGTGTTTATGCTTTTCCTCAACAGGAAAATAGGGAACGAGAGATCCAGGAACTCCATAATCTGCAAAGGCGAAAGGAACTGGAGGAGAAGCGTCGATCCTGGGCAGCTGGAGAGCTTGGGAGCTTTGGGCGGAGCAGCAGTGAAAATGATGTGGAAATGTTGGCCAAAAAAGGACTTGAAGAATTTCTTCCGTTCTTGCAACAGAGATCACAAAGCCCTTCGTACAGAAACCCCAATTCTAGACGCTCTCGACTTTCTTTGGGGATTACTGCAGACAGGGAGTTGCAGAGTTTCCTGGAAATCTCAAAAGATGAGGATCCAAACAAGTTTAACAGCCTTCCCCGTGCAAATACCCGACAAGCAAGACCAAATGTAGCCTGGACTGAATCCAAAGAAACAAGAGATCTCAACTTAAATACTTTGCACTTAGACCAACAGTCTGAAATCAAAGTGAAAAGTGGTGGCCTACTGCAGGTGCCTCCAGCTCAGCCCTGTCACTTCGGCAGCTCAACCGGTCCTGGTACCCGTTACTCACAAAGAAGCACTGACTACAGTGTGCACACTGCCAATGTGTCCTGTGAGGAATCCACAGATATAAATGCTCTGGCCCTTGCAATTGAGGAGCGTGAACTTGTTAAAGGATTACATAAGTTTGATATTCAAGGAGCAAAGCCTGCAGAGGAAACACCTTTAATCTATTTGGAGGATGCTGGTGGAACAGACCTGGAGACTCTAGATGATCTGAGCTTTCATTCCCTTAGCACTGCTGATGATGACCTGCCTCCAGCTTGCAGAAGTTCCAGAGAGACCCATAACCATAAAGCCAAAGCAGCGGGTTGCAAGAGTGAAGCTTCAGAGCCCAGCAGTAGCAGCCCTGTATCTATGGATACAAGCGTTTCAGGAAGTAGGGAAGATGGGCCAATGTTCTATGTGTCAGACACAACAACTGATTGTTCTTTGACACTGGACTCTGAAGAGGGAAATGATTTTAAATCTGCAGGCAATGAAATAAGGAGTGGAGCTGGCAAAGCACGCTCTTCTGGGAATAATGCTCAATACAGGGCTAGAACATTCTTCTCAAACCTAAATTCTGCTTCTGCCAAGGATGTTCATACTTCGGCAAATGATAAGGATGATGCCAATAGCAAGCATGCCCTTCCTAAAGAAAAGCCCATAAAAAACAGAGACTCAGCAGGACCAAAGAGAAACTCTCTGAAAGATAGATCTCCAAGCTCCTCAAAATCCAGTGGCACTCGCTCTAGCCACACAGCTCCTTCCAGACCTGTAAGAACTTTGAATGCCTCTGAGAACGAAAGTATGAGGAAAGTGGTGCCCATTTCTCGGTCAAACAGAGCACCGAGCAGTGTGAAAAAGCCAGAAGCCAAGCCAGCACCTCGTGAAACTAGTGCAGTGGAAAGCCGGCTTTCTCATCGCAGCTCTGTCCGAGGCACAACAGACACACTGCCAAGAAGTCCTTACAGGCACAGCATGTCAGTAGAAGAGCCAAGGTTACAAAGAGGCACTTTTACCTCGAGCAGTGCCCATTTTGAGAGGGACAGAGTCTCTCTTAAGAAGCCAAGCTCTAAACCTGTTAGAAGTAATGTCAAATCAAAGACAGATGAAATGAAGATGTGTCGCTCCAGTATAAAGCCCCAGACCCCTACAGATGACACCAAGGTTGCCACAGTCAGCATTCCGAAAACACCATCTGCTGTCCCAAACTTTGCGAGGAATACGGTGGCTTCTTCTTCAAAGCGTGCAAAAGTGGATCTATCCACCTCGTCCAAACCTCCAACCATCACAAGGTCTGTGTCCCAGAGGCTGCCTAGAGCAAAGCTAGCAGCAACCTCTGATGATCCAAGTCCAAAGGAGAACAATGTGGGTACCTTAAAGAGAGCAAATAGTGCCAGAGCGGTTGGAAGAAGCATCCTGCAGGGAGAAGCTGTCAGCGCTAAAGTTGAGCCTGCACCTAAGGAGCACGGAGCAGGGGAGAAGGCCTCTCTTAAACTGAAAGATGCAAACCGGACTGCGTTTGGTAAAATTCTGAAGCCATTACTGAAATAAGGGAGAGGGTTTTTTTGACTCTTGGAATGTGAACACTTGTTCAAGCACTGGATGTCTGTATGGTGAAATTCCTTGAAACAGTAACACTGTTGCTAAGCATCATCATGTGCTCATTGAAATTCAGCACACTGTTGGAAAAGGGCAAGTAGTTGTGTTCTGGTCTAAATCCTTTTTTATGAATTTGAGTATATTTGAAGCTACTGTGATGGAACGCGAGCGTACCAGCAAATCTGTGCATATTTGTCATACAGAAGGTCACCAAAAGCCAAAATTTTTAAGAAGCTTAACTACAAGATGAAATGTTTTGTGACGGGAAACATGGATAAAGGCCAGTTTTTGTGTACATAAGATTCATCCTAGGACTTGAGCCTTTGTGCGGGTTGGTTCCTTATTCAATGTCAAAGTGAATCCTGTGGAACAGTACTGAAAATGAACTTAGGTGATTGTGCTTTCCTTTGCTTTTCAGTTCCTTGGATTCAGGAACTCTTTTTGCCTGTTGCAAAGTCCATTGCTGGCAATGGGACAGACTGAGAACTGCTGGCCAAAAAATAGTAAAACGGAACATTTGCTGTTTGTGGCTGTCCTTAACCTCACTGAAGAATTTATAGCATGTTATATGAATGTATGTGTGTCTGGAGAAGGCTTTCTGCTGGACAGGAGGCTTATTCTCCAAAAATGTGGCAGCATTGTCTTGCATGCACAAGTAGATACGGCTGGTGCTGCATCGAGTAGCACGGCTGGAGGCTGTGCCTAGTGAAGGACCATCAGTAACCATTGGGATGATGACTACTCCTGACCTGGTTTGGTCACAAGCAAACTCGCCAGCTTTTGGTCATACAGAGTGCCATATATTTATGATACATATCAAGGATGTTTGCAGTTCAACTCTGGAAGGCTGCGATGTAGTGCTGAGCACTTTCTTACCATTCCATGTTTCCACTGGTTTATCTACTACCAAATTACTTGAATGTTGCAATGGCTTTGATTGAGCCATGAGTTTCCCTGCCTCCTCCTCTCCCTCTCCCTGTCAACATGAATATTTAGCATGAAACACAGAGCTTATGCATGACTATGTTTTTGTAGACTTCCTTGGTTGCTTTGAATGTGGTTTTTAATGTTTTAAAGACTCTAAGGGATGAATTAAGCTAGTATTTGATAAGCTTTTTACAAAATAAAAGCACCTCTTTTTTCCTGCAGATACAAATTTTAACTCCAGTCAGACTAAGGTACTGAGGGAAAACTTGTTCAGCATGCCGTGCATCTTCCCAAGAGAAATATATGTAGGCGGGGAAACTGATTGCTGTTCTCCCAAGCATCCTACTTAAGGAGTTGCTTTTTTATTCACTTATGAATGAAGCCTCATTTAAAAATAAAATGGAAAATAAAAGGAAAATCTCTTTGGACAAGTGGCATTGACTTACTAGTGGTTGATCTGTTTGTCTGCTCTATCCCTCAGTGCCAGGAGAGCGTAATCCAGTGAGAATGAGCCAGTTAATTGCTCATATGGTTCTCATGGACAAGTATCAGGCCCAGCTAACTTTGTGGTTTGAATTTGGTAAGGGGCCTTTAGCTTTTCCCACATACCAGCAAATTTGGATGCAGACATTATACCCAAACCCTGTTAAGTATTGCACAGGGCCTCTTCTTTGAGTCTGTCCCACAAGGAAAACTTACATAGCCCACTTTTCCGCAAGGGCAAATCTTTGCTTGAAACCCTATAAGCTTTTTGGATACTGCCTGCCCTGTGGCTTAGATACAAAAGCATCTCCCTTATTTGTATCTGTGTGTAAGTATGCACATCTGCAAGACCAGATGATTGACTTTTTCCCTTTTTTTTTTTTTTTAAAGAAAAAAAGCAACAAAAAAATTTATTGGTAGCAAGCTTGAAAAATAATTTAAATGTGTTTGGAACATGTAAATAAATTTCTATACATCTGTGTAAAAGAGAACTGAATGTATTTAATGGAGCATTTATACATTTCGGAGTAACTTGGTAGTTTAATAAAGTTCCCATTTACTGGGTATGAGGTTTGTATTTTCTCTTTCCTGTTACGCTCTTGGCTTTAGTCCTGGAGGTATCACACAACTGGAGTCTGGGTGTAGGTCACTGTGGTAAAGTCCCAAAAGAAAGGACTTCACAACAGAAATCCTGGCGCTTCAAATGCTAGGTTTGAGATTTGGTTTTTTATTAAGACATGCAGTTTAACTTCAGTCTCTGAACATTTCTGAGCAGGACTTTCTGCACAGGTTTGGGTATAACATGGAAGGCATTAGATTGGTAGATGCAGCACGCTGCGTACACATTGTATGTTGTGGCCAAGACAAATGTTCATGGCACTAACAAGTCTGGATCTGTCGCTATCTTCATGCCTTTTAGCTTAGCACACTTGATTGAGAAATCTGGGTTTACAACTCCCAGGACTTTGGAAGTAAAGAATAGCCTGTTTTGCAGGAGCAGGTGGTGACTCTTACACTGCAATTCTGAATTTCTTATTTTCACCCAATTCTCCCATTAGTTTTCCTTCTTTACTGTGTACAAAAGAACATCTATTCAGCGGGAAAAAAGCAAAAGCCAGCCCAGCCTCCTTGTCCTCAGGGAGCACTTCCTCCCCTCTGCTATGGAAATGATTTTTGGACTGGAATTGCTGCTATTTGCAAACTTGTTTGGCCCCTGACTTTTCTTGTTTGGTGAGTGTGTGTCTCCCCGTACGGAGTGGCAAGCACCTGCTGTCTGCCAGTGCTGAGTGATGGCTGCTGGTGGAGTCTACGTGGGAAAGCCCTTCAGTATCTCAAAAGGTGTGTCTCAGGAGTTTATGATTTTTTAAACTTCATTTTTATTTCAAAAGAGTTTATAATTACCAATTCATTATTTAAACTACCAGCTGTCAGAGGCAGCGATGCCCTCTAGGTTTAATTTCCCATGTCATGCAAGTTTCTCAAACACCAAGAGGCCACAGGGCTAGCCCAGCTGCAGTCAGTTTTCCGGAAGCAACAGAGACCTTTTCTCCAGCTTTGTTCTGCCAAGTGGCCGATGCTTCTGACTGTCACTGGGGGCAGATGGGGTGCATCTCTCTCCTTGGTGGCTGTTGAGGTGGCAGTGAAGTAGGGGCGTCTGGGTGACCATGAGGGGATCTGGAGCTGTGGAGCTTGGGGAGATGGAGAGATAGGTGTAAGAACTGTGGGAGTAAGAGATGCTGATTCATACTTAGAGGAATTTAATATTCACATCTCATGTGGGAACTGCATACAAATGAGGGGCTCAATGTATCCCTCATTACAACAGCTCATTAAATTATCAAGAAAGACAGAAAGAGTTCTCATCACACCTCCTACAGTGTACAAGTCTGGACCATGTCATTCAAAATAACCCATCTGTATCTTTCTAATCTTAGGGTATGTCTGCGTGGACGGACGCAGACAGCCACACATTGGCTCCGACCTAACCAGACCTGAGCCAGCTCCATGCTGGAGGTGTACAGCGTGTTAGCTGGGTGCTGACCCTGAGCTCATCTACTGTAACTGTAATCGCACACCCTCAGCCGGGCTCACTGCCTCCAGCTCAGCGCACGCCGACCCCAAGGAAAACCTGCCCTCCAAAAGCCATCACTGCTGCTGCTGCTGTTACACATGAGAATGTAATCCCTGCAAGAGAAGCCCAGCTAAACACGGCTCCTTTCAGATTTGGCTGCTCAGTGTTTTCCATTAACCTGATCCATGCTGTTTACATCCTACTGCCGCCAGTGCCAGAGATAACTACCTTGGGAACAGCTCCCTACAGGTATTGTTAACAGCTGCTGAAAACGAAGGAGTTTGTTTTAGCCACATCACTGTCCAAATAGCCAGAAATACATTACTTTTTTAATACTTGTAAGCCAGTATGAAAAAACCTGTCATGTTCTCCTGGCTGAAAGAGGCATTCTGGAAATCTTGTATGTTGTTAAAACTGGTGGCTGCACAAATATCCTTGCAACTGCAGAAGAAATTGGCACTGAGGCGATGCACGTGTGAAGGTTCTTGTTGAAGGAGAGCGTGTTTATCTTCCCAACGTGTGGTCACTACCACCAGTGTCAACTGCCTGCACTTGGAGAAAACTGTTTCCAGCCAGTGGTTGTTCCTTGCCGTGGGGTTTGTTTCTGTGTGTTTTCAGGCTGAAGGCTGAGGGTGCGGCTGCAGCTTGCTCTGATTAACAAAAAAAAAGGGAAAGAAAAATCCTCTTTAACCTCCAGCTGCTGATGTCCTTTCTATTGGCACTGAACCACTATGGAGCATGGAGGGGACCTCAGCACGCTGGTTTTTCTGGTGGTCAGGGTGAGGTTTGCAGTGGCCAAGCAAATGCTTAGCAAGGATAGCCTTGTCTGCACAGAGGGGAGAGGGTTATATGTGTTTCTGAGACTGTTGACCCCATCTGAAGCAGAGGCTGTGGACAGGCTCCCTTTGAACAGGGATGTGTCTCTTCTACTTTTGATCAGGTCTGAACAATAGCTCCTTTTTTATCCTATTCCATCCTTATTTATTGGGAAGAGGAGGAAAAAAGAATAGCAAAACACTTTGATGCCTTCTCTTGGGTCAACTGAAGAAAATATATGAACTCTGTCTACTACTTTTCTTTTTAAACAATAGGACTTTGATAAATAGAGGTGGTAGCTTCAAATATCCCTCTGCTGCACAGAGGCACTACATATTTTCGGTGGTTGCAGTGATCCAGAAGAAAAAAACACGCATAAGAGCAAGAGCTCTCTTTAGTTCCAGAGCACATCCAAGTGACTGTTTCCTCTTTGCTTTGAAATATAAATCCTGTCAACTGAGCACAGGCGATGTTCATTCAGGCACCCAAAAGGGGCTGGCTAGAAAATATTGATACCACTTCTGAATTACTGGTTACAATGAATTTTATTTCCCATTACTCATCCCATTTCGTTGTCATTAGGAGTAAAAGCTGCCTTCAACAGAGAGCAGTAAAGCAGGGCTGACGGGTGCAAGCACACTCCACAGCTACGTTGCTTCTTGGCGCTTAGCCCTCAGGGCCCTGTCCTGTAGCCTTAGGGAAACAAATGAACTGCCTATGTGCATATTTGATAGTTTCTTCTACAGAGTAAGGTTTTCCATGTTTCTGGTGGGCTAGCGCAACTTCTGGGAAGGAATTGAATACAGTAAGATGGATACAGGCGCAGTAGGTGTTACTAATTACTGAAGCCTATTAGCTGATGTGCCTATGGAAATTAGGGATGTGTGCTTATGGGGAAATGTGATGGTGACAAATGGATAGGCACAACTGGAGACAAGTTTTCAAAAGCCATATAGGTACTTTTCTTTCTGACATTAGCATCCTCATGCTTCCCTGAGTGTCTGCTGTTTCTGGTAAGCCCAGGTTTCAATCTCATTCTCCAGGAGAAATCAGGATTCCTCTGAATCACTGCAATCATCATTTGACTGAGAACTGCTGGAGTCGCTTCAGTTCTGGGGCTAACAGGACACACTGCTAGCTTTGTGTTTTGGTTTCTGATGTTTCTCACGTAGCATTTTAAACTGATTCAGACATATTCCCTATGTAAATCTTTAATCTCCTTTTTTAGGATGAAAAATGGGTGTAAATGTGGTTTTGATTTTCCCCACCCTTTTACAGCTGTATTTGCCCCTTTACGTCCCATGATTGCTTCCTCCCACTCCTATTTACTCTATTATAATTTTCCATCATCCTCTTTAATTTTACAACCTCCGCTAATAACTCATCCTTTATCTCCTTTTTACACGGCAGGTTTCCTGTGCTCTTCCATTCACTTCATCCCCCTTTCTGTCCGTTTCTTGACTACAGTGGCAGTTTTGCTACATCCATTGCTTTCTTCTTTCTGCTAATGCAAGTCTTTCCCCAAAAGCCTGTCTGCAAAATCTGCAAGCTGAGTCTTTTTGCTGCCAGCTTCCAGTGAGATGTGGGAAGAGAGCAACAAAATGGACTCAGTTTTTAAGGTTTACGTGTCTGTACTTCGCAGCTTTGCCTTGTCACTGTGAGCGAGTAGCTGGGGGAGGCTATCACAGAGCAGAAGCGCATCTTTGCATCTTTTCTCTGTAAACGTCTCTCACCCCCTACGCCAAGCAGCCTTTGCAGGGGCAGGGGGAAGAGCTGGAGAGCTGAGTGCATGGGGTGATTTTGCAGAGGTGGGTGAGGAAAGTCTGTTCAAATAAAGGTGTGAGTAATTTAGCTTTGCGGTGCCTAAAAAAGCCCTAATGAAAGACTGTCGACAACAGCTTAAACAGCCGTTTGGCGAACTGATTCCTGACCCCACCCATCATCATGGTACCACAAGCAAATAGATTTGTGCAGTCAGTTCAGAGCTGATTCTTGTGCATCAGAGCAAAATAATTGTATTATTGCTTCTTAACTTAGCACGTAGCTTTTCATGGTATGAGTTAAGGCTTCAGTAGGTTTTGATTTCCTCTTACAGGGCAAGGACCAAGACGTTTTTACAACAAGGGATGGCACTTGGAAGCCCAGAGTTGGTTCTTGGAGAATATGTACTCAGTTTTCTTTTTGCTGGAAGTGACTGGCCACTGCACAAACTGGAGAGCACTTAGAATGTGTGCATAATGTATTAGTATAAGGTATGCACTGTTCACATGTGTTCTTTCTAACAAGAACTGAATCCTGTTTAAGCCAGTCTTTCCTCCCAGGAGGTTGTAGCCTAAGCCATTGACTAGCTGAGCTGAGAAGGAGGTCACGCAGCCCAGCCTCCTGCTCCAAGAAAGGCTAACTTCACACCTAGGTTGCTTTGCTAAGGTCTGTGGGGTGTTGTTCTTAGCACAAAGTGGTTATGAGAGGGAGATGTGATTTTGCTACTGAAATGAGGGTGCTGAAGATGGAAAACCACGACAGAAACATTGGTGCTCTGTAGGCTATGGCTTGAAAAATGTTCAAGACTTAGTCCAAGGAATAGATTGCAATTTTTAATGTTGGTCTGCCTTAGGTGGTTGATGGTGATGTGAAGTCAGGAGAGAAACCTCAAAAGCAGGAGGGAACCTACTGGGTGCAAGAAAGGAAGAAGTTTATGGCTTAAACCAGAGGGGAAAAAAACACTTCTGGTTGCAGAGCCTTGTGGGAAAGGGTGGATATCTGCAGTTTGGGTGATGAGAGAAAAGAGGTGAGATGTTCATCAGCCGTGCTGTAAATGGGCCCAGCACTGTTCACCTGCGCACAGATTGGTTATGGTGCTGGAGGTGCCATCATTGATCTGTGGGACACTGAGGAATGACCCTCATAAGCTCAACAGCTTAGCCCTTCCTGGAGGATGTTTGTTTACCTTCTTCTTAAGGGAGCTAAGGGTCAGATAGAATAGTAAGCTACCGTAAGTATTCCCGATGACTGGCTTGCGTCTCTCCGGTTGGAGTGCCTGCTTATGTGGATGCAGCTAAGCAGCAAGTCTGATAAATGTGATACTTCTGATGCATGTCTTCTCTTGCAACGTGACTTTACTAATGAAGCCAGCCCCCCCACACTTCCAGTAGCACCACTGTGGTCCTCCCAAGTAATAGCGACTGCTCATACAGAGTGTGTAAAGCAGCACCTAACTGGTAAGCCTACAAATCTAGCAAATACTATTTTTTCATTGCAGCAAAATGCTGCCTGGCTTTCTCTGAAGGATTCAATGCAATCTGTTACTTGTAACTCAACTGGATGGAGTGTGGGCTGGACCACATGGCAGCTCCTTTTGGTGCTTTTAGTGGCCTCTGCAATATGTGAGACCATTTCATACCTCCATGGAGATAGTCTCTGTGAAGATCAGAGCTCATGCTCTCAAGGTCCTCATACTGAGCAAGGAAAGCACGAATGCTCAAGCCAAATCTTAACCAGTGCCCTCCCTGCATGTACCTTGCAGTAGAGGTGTAACCAATTTTTACCAGCCACGTGGACACACAACTGAACAAAACAACCAGCCAAACCAAAACCTCTGCAAGACTACAGATGAGCTTCCAGATGAAGATCCAGCGCAGAGGCAGGGATGAGCGGCTGGGAGCTGGGAGTTAGCAGCGGGAGCTCCTAATGGTGAGAAATATCCCTGAAATCATGGGCTGCTCTTCACCTGTGCAGCAAGCAGAGGAGCAAGGCCACCGCATGCAGCCCTGTGCCCCACGAGTTCCAGCGGCTGTAGTGTCCTCAGCCCGCACAAAGATGGTATCTGAAGTAATGTGAAATGTGGCATAAGCAACATGTGGGAGAAGGGAATGTGGAAATACAGCAGGAGACATTTTGTAACTGTAGAAGCAACCAACAGTATTATAAAAGGCTATAAAGCCGAGATTTGCAAGAATGCGTAGCTTGAAAATTCAACATGAATTGGCAAAGCGGGTCCATGACTAATCACAGAGGTCCATTGTACAATCAAGTCTAATCTCTTGTTTAATGAAAATACTTCTCTGAATAAGTCTCATTTGAAGTACAGTAAATATCTCTGAATAAAATTTGCAGCCTTAATATACAACATTTTCAATGACAAAGTCACCCCAACCTTTGGTAAATACTTTGAACAGATAATCAAGCTCTCTGTTTAAAACTGTCATAGTATTTCTAGCACAAATTAATCGGGGTGGAGTGTCTAATTGCTGGTAACTGGATCTGTTACAATACTATGTGCCAAATTGGCAAGCTCTTATTATCAGATTTCTGCTTCTTGGATTAAGCCTTTGCAGGAAAGGAGCTGTGATTTCCCTTAGTGAAGACCCGTAGCAGCTCTGGGGCCAGCCAGTGTTGCAGGGGCAGCGTGGGGTGTAGAAATAAATACATGGCACTGTGGGAGAGGGTGTCCCAATGTGCTCCCACTGCTAGGTGGGGACAGGGGGTACCTTGTTCTTAGTGGACCATGGTGACTGCTGGCATTGGGGGCAGTTTTCCTGCCCACAGGTGCTGGCTCTTGGCCTCTGGCCTGTCCCTCCATAGATGTACAATCTGTACCCTGAGGGATGATCCAGAAACCTGTTCAGAGTTTATTGTGACACAGGGTGGAAGCTCTGCAAGGCTGGACCTGTGCTGGCTGCACTGGTTTCCCAAAACCACTCTTGCTAACCCAAGTTTAGCCTCTGTCACATTAAAACTGTGACTAACAAAAGGGGCTTGTTTCAGAACTATATGGCGGTTGTGTTTAAATGTTTATTTTTAACATCCACTATTTGGCCAATTACAGAGCCCTAACGCTGCTGGAAATCACCAGGGCTCTTTGGTCACACCCGTTCTACTGGCTGTTCCTTTCTCCCTGATGGAGACAATGTGGATGCTGATAAACCCTATTGACTCACCCTTTGTTGTGTTCTGCAGCTAGCCTGCAGCTCTTTGGCCTTGTCCTGCTGTACCTTAAGCTAGGAATATGCATTTTTTAGTAAACCTCTCTTCCTTCCCCCTTGGGGCTGTGTTGAGCATTCTGTAATAAAGCAAACAGTGATAACATCGAATGATTCATTTACTGACATCCTTTAAACAGGGAGCTCTGAGACTGTCCCCTCTTCTGGGTTTCCTTCTCTCCTCCCCTTACCCAAGGCTGGTGAGGAGCCTGGAGCTATCCTGGAGATTAAATGGTGACAATGCCATTTACTTCTCAGTTGACCATTTTTTGATGGTGTTGAGCATTTTTTCTATTTAAAAACTTCCTTTTAGAAAGAGGAGACTTTTATTTCTTTTCCATTTTTTCCCAAGCTTTTCCTTTTTGAGCCCTTAACGAGCTGCACCACTCCCTGATCTCTCCTGTTTGCTGTGCCGCGGAAGCAAAACGCCTCTCTCCACTGAGTGCAACACCTTTGCTGCAGTGCCTCGAGGGGGCTATAAAACAGATGGCCTCATCCTGGGTCATTTTTCTGTATTGATGTTATTGTGGAGCCCTGTGCTATGGCAACCAAAGGAGCTGTAGTCTTCTGAGCTGGAGCAGGGTGGAGGGAGGAAGGACTCTGCAGTTGCAGTGTGGGACCAAGCCCTGCTCCAGCAGCCTGCCAGCTTGCTGTGACACGGGTGTTTATCCAGCACGGTGGCAGTGAGTCATGGAAGGGTGCCATGCTCCACCAAAGCCACCTCCGGCAGCTTCCACGTGAATCACTGCAGCCTGAGAAGACTTGCAGCAATTCCTGGGCCACCAGAAGGATGATCTCATTGCCTGCTGGGGTGAATAAGGATAAAGTCACGTGGAGCTCTGCTCTCGGAGCCGGGGAAAATGGCATCACAGCAAAGAGCTTGCAGGTGACTTAACCAGGCATGTGACTCAGTATTATGGTACCAGACCACGTAAAAATCCTTTTTGCAGGGAAGGAAGGAAGGAAGAGTCTGCAAGATCCGCACAAATAATCTGAGGTGACTTTCATAACAAAACCTGTAAGCGAAGGAGGAATGATACGGCACAGGGTCCGCAAAGGACTTAGTTTGCATTGCCTGTTTTGATTTACTTTTATAATTTTCTAAGTGGCATTGCCTATCCTGAGTGATCACAACGTGAAGTCCGATGATGTAATCTTTGCATACCGTGCCCTGCCCATGGAGCTCAGTTACTGTGATAATGGTCCAAACTAACTCGCCAAACCCAGCTGAAGGATTTACAGGGTTTACCTCCAGCTGCAATGAAGGGCTTCTGCCTCTTCTAACAAATAAATTCACAACTGTTTTCTGTGTCCATTGGATTTGTCATTATTTTGAAGAGGTTGCCAGTTTCTGAGCAGGCATCGAGTGGTCTTTTCACTTCTCCTAAGACAAATCTGGAAATGCTATGAAAAGTGCTAGTTACTGATTTATATATGTGATCTTGTAAAATCAAGACCGGTGCAGATATCTGTAGATTCTTTATTTTTTTTGTACTATCTTGAAATTGTACCAACCTGAAAATTTTACAGGCATGAAAAATTAGCTCATGTTTTCTTAAGAAAGGCTGGTGGGGTGGACCTGATGAAGCTGGAACTTGTGTCCGTGACAGTAAAGCACCTCAAAGCTGTTCCTTGCCCCTGTTGCTGGCAGCTACAACTCAGACCTCAGGAGAAAGAGGAGAAAACTTAATCCCAGAGCTCTCTGGGGCTTTAAGGTGCTGCAGCTGCTGGCTCTGAGGCATGCACCCTGGCTGCAGGGAGCCAGTGGGCTGCAGTGAGGAGCAGTCAGTGGGGACCAACTCCTACATGCACTTGCTCCTTGAGCTGTGAGCGCAATAGCCATTATCCCTCTTCTGGGCAAGGTATCCCCATGTGTCAGTGCTAATTGCATAGTGCTGACAATATCCAAAGTAATATTTTGTCAGCTGCTTTCAGTTCTTTGGCTCTGTTAGGTGTATGTTGGTGGCTCACCACATTTAACAACACTGGTTAGATAACGAAATCACTGGGCTACGTGCTGATAGGAGTGAAGAAACTGATCCCAGATTGGGCTTCTTTACCATAGACCATCAGACCATGCCACCAAGCCCACCCCCAGTCACATCCATGAATTTTAACTTCCCCAGGTCCAACGTTGCCAAGTGTCACCAAAAATCCTTGTGAAAATCTCAACTGAGTTTAAATGTGGTGGTTCTCAGCACCACACTGGTTCAAAGGTATCAGGCTCCACATTGAAAGCACCTGGGAAAACTGGCCTGGTATGTTTTCCTCCTTCTATTCAGCTTCCCAGTCTGTTTATAACATTTGCTCATCCTGGAGCAGCCCAATTGCTTCCCTGGTAAAAGCAAAGGGCTGCTAAACTGCAGCAAAGGATCCCTCTGCACTTGCAGGATGCACTGTGTGACCTGGGAAGCTCTGTAATGATTTTGCAGGTAAGATGGAAACTATCAGATAAAAGGCTTTTTGCCTTTTCTATACCAGCTGCTTTGTTAGTGCAAGCATGGATCTGAGCATGGCCCAAGCCAGAGCTGGAGCTCCAAGGGCACTATTTGCATGGCCTCCATGAATACCAGCTGTTCTGGCTTGCAGGGCTTTAAGGAAGTGAGCTGCAACCATGATGACATCAGGCAGCTAACACCAAATTCGGGCTTGGTGAACTCTGTGCCCAGTGCTTGGAGGTGAATTTGGAGCCCTTTGAAAGGACTTTCTTTAGCTGCTGCACTGTTCTCTTGAGTCATACCTGCAGTGTGCGTGGTGCTGCCCAGGTGCAGCAAATGATACAGGGTTTGCTCTTTGAGAGAGGCGTCTCAACAGATTGCAGCGCAGTGGGTTAGGTAATCTTGGAAATACAGATATGTTCCTATCAAGCAGGTCTTAAAAAGCCAGAGCACCTGTGCATGGGAAGGGGCACAGAGTGGATGCTGCTCTCTCCATGACACAATCTTATGGGGGCCAGAAGTGCAGTACCTGTGTCTGGCCCTTGCTGTCTGAAAGCTTTAGAGATGCGGTGGGCAAAGGAGCTAAAATCTTCGAATCATGGCTATAAATGGAAGAGGGTTTTATGAGATGTTCTCCAGTGAACTGACTGAAAGGCAAAAGTGTTTGGAAATGTTCTGAGTGCAGAGGAAGCAAGTTGTTTATTGTCCCACAGCTCTCTCTCAGGCCTGCTTTATGCACAAATATGGCCAAAAGTGATTTTTGAAGAGCTACATAGTGATGGGGAAGGACAAAGAATCAAGATCTGTTCGTTGGTTGCCCTGCTCGCTGGAGGGGAAAGGGGGCCCCAGGGGCCTTGTGACGGGGAGGGGATGTTCATGGGAGAACTGTAGGCAGACAGATGTGAAGCACAGCTCATGTATCTCTGATATTCACCCTAATAGAGCCAAAGGAGCCTGCTCTTAGTTCTTCCCAGATGCCTGGATTTCACCTGTAGCCTCTGGGCTGCCTCTTGTGCCACCAGGAGCTGGTGTGTTAGCAGTGACCAAGCGGAGACTGTGGTCCCACTGGGCATAGGAGGTGATGCAGCTCCTGCCTCTGCTTTCCACAGCCCTGTGTGCACCCTGTTTTCATGAATGGGAAAGCTCAGAGTGTCCCAATGTTTTTTTTTCCCCCATTTATTAATCATAATAGGATTATGATCATCTTCATCTTGGCCTAACCCCAGAGGTGCCTTGTATCTGCTAGAAACAACAGCCACAGCCAAGCCTTCCTGCTTCAGGACAGATATGTAGGGCTGTGAGAATTGCACGCCTTAAAATTAACTGTGTTACTCCAGGACTCCTCACTGCCTGAATGATGTCTTAATTGCTGTGACTTCAGCATAGCCTAGCATCTGAACCAAGGGCTTCCTTTTGGTATGCGCCTGGATTAAACTAGTGAATTGTATTTTGGATGGCTCATGGTACAAATTAAAGGTCTTCACATAGCACTTTACAAGCACTTTGGATGAAGGAAACGTGCCACATGGATAGGGTATCTAATGGAATATATTCTAAAGACTCTCTCTTTAGTGTCTTACATCATCTGCTGTACATAGAGCTGTGCTGCTTCCCTGACAATTCTTGATATTTCACCTTTTGAGAAGTAGGATGTTGATGCTTTCTGGTGAGGAGTCTGGCCCTACTGCCACTCATGGAAAATGAAGTTTTGCCATATATTGATTTTAAAGAAAGAGAGAAAGGTAGAGCATGGGGTGTGAGATGAGTGAGACAAGCAGAGCCAAAGGTGTCAGTGAGTAGTGACCAAGAGGTGTGAAATGTCAGCAGGTAGAAGCAGGTGCCCGGTGTGATTCCTTGCAGAGGAAGCTGCTCCAGGAGCAGTCGGGTTGAGGCATGCACCATGTATGTGGTGAGCTGTTCGTCATTACTCAGGGGAGCAAGACAAATGAGAAATCAATTGAACATCAAACCATTGTTGCTGATTGCCTATGTTGAAAATAAATGATTCACGGAATGCTTTAATTGATTCATATACGTGGCAAGGAGTTCCAGTCTTGATTTATGGACCTCTCCACCAGTCAGGCTGGAAAGTCTTGCTCCCACTCACTTTATTTGTGCAACAAACATCCTTTTCTTCTGGCATGGATTAAGCCAACCCACTTACAAAGTCTTTTTCTCTCTGATTGTTTACTTTGCCCTTAAGCAATTGGTGATTCCACTCACTTACATGGTGCTTCTTTTTATTATTTATTTTTATTTTATAGCGGAGGAGCCTGGAAGGGATGGGGATGGCTGTGTGCAGAGTGCTGGGCTCTGTGCCCAGCAGGGCAAGCAGATGACCCCATCCTCAGAAAGCTGCAGTCTATAGTGTACCATGGTTTCACAATGTCCACTGTAGAAAGGGAAAGGAGATGTTTGGTGACTTAAAAGCCTTTTGTAATTCTTCACACAATATACTGTGGAGTACTTTGTGTCTTCAAATCTGTATCTCCTCTGCAGACATAAGCAGTTGCTCACAGGGGTTGAAGGAGACTGGGCCTCCTCCCTGCTGCTGTGTCTCTGTTTACTCCAGCAGCCCAAGGAGGAGGTGTTGGAGATCTGCCTCTGCTTTTCCGTGGCAGTTTGATAGGGTCGTCAAAACAGAAGGGAAACAACAAGGTGGTATTTGCTGTAGGTGAGGGAAAGGGATGAGGAGGGAGGTGTATCCTGGCTTGTGTAACTGGTGGGTGGTACTGTGGTGGAGAAAGGCATGAGGAGAGCTACAAGAACAGGGAGGTTCCCCCTGGCTGATTTAAGAGACAGGCGTCAGGCAGTGCTGGTGGAGGGAACACAAGTGGGAGAAGGGGGAACAGAAATGTGAGAGCTGACTCAGAGTTTATCAGGGGGTAAGGCAAAGACAGCCTCTCCTCACCCTGCGTGTCCCCAGCTGCGCGAAGGGGAAACAGCCTGCCAGCCCCTTCACCACCAAAGCCTTTGACTGCTGTTGCCACTGGGTTGTATGGTTTGGCCTAGGTTTCTCTACATGGCCTGAGGCCAGGCAGCAGAGAAGCAAATGCCATAATCAAATAATGGTTTGGAAGGGACCTTAATGCCACCAAGATCCATGATCTGCCACAGTGACAAACAGAGACAGCGATCAGCAAACTGGGGCTGAAACAGCAAGAGAGAAAAAAAAAAGCCCAAACAACAACAAAACAATGTCAGCCTCTTGCAATTATTTGCCACCAAGTAGAAGAGTCATAACTCAGTTGCCCAGGGGCCAATTAATGATGGAGCCTGTTGACACAGCCCGCAGGTGCTGTTATAGGATGAACTTGATTGCAGAATGTACCTGGCTGAGAAATAATACTTTTCACTAGGCTCTTTTTCAGCTGGATCACTTTTTTTCACCCAGCTTTTTGCACCAGTGCTTGGGCCAGTGGTGTGGGAGAGGCAGCACAGGAGATGGAGCAGCAGGGTGGGCAGGAGCTGCTTTTTTTCCTGTAACTTCACTCCACCCCATGGTACTGGCAGTACCTTCATCAGCTTGGTGTAAAGGGTCTCTGGCCCCTGTCATGTAGGACTTCTTTGTGATTTGTGATTGACAGAGCCTTGGGCAACATGGTCTAGTGTGAGATGCCCCTGCCCATGACAGGGGGGTTGGAACTAGACGATCTTAAAGCCCTTTCCAACCCTAACCATTCTATGATTTTATGTTCTGATTGACTGACTTGTCTTGGTCTATTTGGCAGTGAAAAGGCTAACAGCCCCATCATGTATATTTGTCTGCTTTCTGGATGACACATTTTTGCATTGTACTGGAAAGAGTTCATATCCTGTGTCAGTCTGCTCCAGGGAGCCTTCACACATGAGAAGAATAAGCCTAGAAACATCTCCTGGTCTGCACCCAAGCTGCCTCTGGTGATTGAGAGCCTGACAGTGTAGCACAAGCGGGTTATCTGCTTTCCTGTTTCCTTAGTGAAATCATGAGTTCTGCAATATTTAGACATTTTGAAACCCTTAAGGGAAGGGTCCGAGCCCTTTGCCCCCCACCCAGAGAAGCTGTGTAGGCAGGTGCTGGTGGGATGGACCCTGTACTACATCTTGGTGCACACTGGCTCTCCAGCTGCAGAAGCCGAGGTGACAGCGAGCTCTGTTGAAGTTGGGTTTAGTTGGTGCACACTTTGGTGCGCAACCTTTCTCACTCTAATGTTTCAGAGAAGACAGCATGGATTTGGTACAGCGAGTAAGAGAAAGAATAAGGATTGAGAACTTTTACTTCAAAATAGTGGAGTTTTTGGGCGGGAAGTAACTTGGGAGTTCAGAAAAAGCAGCCTGTGGAGAACAGAGTTGCTAAGGATGGTGCCTGGCAGATAGACATTATGATCATATAGCCGTGGACGGCGACCAAAACATGAAAGGATGCTGGTGTGCTTGTGCTGCTTGTCACTTCTTTTCTCCTTACTGGTTAAAAGCCAACAAAGTAAATCTGGGGAGGATTCAGTGTTCCCCATCTGAAGGACATATGTTAGCAGGGAAGTGCCTCTGTAAGCATTGCTTCAGTGCCGGCTCTGCAAAGAGGTTGCAGGACCTCATTATTCATGATTTTATCTCGCTACCTGAAATACATAAATAGCCTAAAGGTTCCTCTGATGGACTTCTTCCAGCTCTTTGATGTGCCAAAGATAATTTCTGTACATTCTCCCTCAACCTGTCCCCACTCCCTACCTAAGGTTTAATGTTTCTACTTGTTATGTTTACCTGTCTGTACTAGACCGTAAGCTCTTCAAGGCAGGGACCTTGCCATCTTTCATATTGGAGTACCTTGAAGGAGTTGTAATACCAACATCAGCTATAAAATGTGATATAAATTATCAAGGCATCATAAGCTAATACAGTTAAACTCTTCAGCCTTTTCTGTGCCAGGGGAGCTCCTGTGGGGCTGCCAGCTGCTCCTGACACTGACTTGGCATGATTGGTGCCAGCAGCCCTGGCAGCCCAGCCCCAACAAGCAGTGAGAGCACATGGTGCCCTGCCAGTGAGTCCCGTGGCTGATGAGTAGGGTGGTAAAGGCTGTGCCCACCTGTAACGGCGCTCCTTATGAGGTCCCAGCAGCAGTGAGGCTTTTTGGAAAGCCTCCACCTGAAAGAAATCACATTGCCAGCAGCAGGATCCCATGCCCTCCTTTGTTTAAAAGCTCAGGGCTATACTCTGGAACTCATGGTACTCTGGATTTAAGTTCCCTTATGTGAGACTGTAACAACAGAAGCAGACAGATGCATCCCTGCCTAGAGGACCTAATGAGAGAAATAGATATAGGCAGACCTTCCCTGCCACAGCTCTGACATGATCTCTAGAGCATCTTCAGGACTGTAGCCACCATCCCACAGTGTTTCTGGGAGCCTGCCACTTGGACCCACAGTCCACAATGCACTTGCAGCTGGGTTTCTCTCTCTTTCCTTTTTTTGGAGCCAGTTTCTCTGTGCAGCCTGGGATGTGTCAGGGAGAGACCTTGTTTTTATAACCTCCTGCTATGGCTGGAGGTGATGCCTCTGTGGTGACAGCTGGGGAGCAGACTTTGATCTGGTGCATTGATGCCTCCTCTGGGAATTCAGGCCTCTGAGTCTTATTTGCCCTGGGCAATACTCAAGAGGATTTCCCTTAAGTAAAGAGCCATCAAACCTTATCAGCTGTCTAGCTATTCTTGTGTCACTACCCCTTGAAGACAGCATCTGCCATGGAGAGGTCAGGCAGAGAAATCTCTATGTAAAAGCCCAGTGTGTGGCTCAAAGCAGTGCAGAACTGGGGGGACACATCCTGGGACTGAGCCAGCTCCATGGCACCCCCAGCAGCTCAGGGATTAGCAGCCAGCAGGTCAAAATCCCAAGTCTAAGCTAACTCCCTGCCAAGCATATGGCCTCTGTGCTCCTTTAGTTTGTGGTGCATGTGACAGGGGTCTCACCAGCATTGGATGGATCCCACAAACCTAGCTAAAAACACATGCAGGGCCTCCTAAGCCCTGGCCAGCAGGCAAGGGGGCAAGCTGGGCTGAGGCTGTGATGAGGCAAGTGTTTGGTCCTGCACATGGTCCCCAGCACCCACTAGTAACAATCTGAGGCTGTGCTGTGCTGCTCTGGCATGAACAGGGCTTGCATTTGGATTTTGCAGCTCTCATCACTACAGCATCCCAGAAATCAGAGGAACAGGGTGGGTGGAGGAGGGAGGTCAAAATTAAGGATGAGAAACTAGGAGATCCAAGTTCTGCTTCTGGCTTTACTACACACCCTCACTTTTCCTACCTGTAAAACCACTAACGCCTTCATGTTTTTGAATGCCAGCTTATTTTCTGAAGATTGACCATGATATTTGGAGGTAAATTGCTGGGCTATAGTGCTATTGCAGGTACAGGTTTCTTTTCTTCTTCAGAGAAGTTTGTTTCCAAAGCCAGGGGAGTGGTGTGTTGTTAAAGGCCCCATAAACTGGTTCATGCAGGGAGCTGCAGACCCTACGCCCTTGTTCAGACTGCCTTGCTCAAAGCTGGCACTGCCTTAGACCTCAGAAGTGCCTGCAGTTCTGATTACTTCTTTTGCACATCTGCTGCTGCAGACTGTTCAAGGCTCTTCCATATTTCTTTCAAACAGAGCTATTATTTCACTGACCCAGGCCTGCTCTTCACTGATGAATTGGTTGCTGTTCATTGCAGCTTGAAACACTATTTTGCTGTTCTTAATGCTTGCCATTCATTTTCTGCGGCAAACGGATTCATAACAGCAGTTATGCAGCTTTCATTGATACTTGATGCAGCAGCAATACTCTCAGCAAAGGCTTTTTTGTACATAGGGCTCCAAACCTTTCAACCACGCTATCATGGAAAGCCATTATGTCCCTTTTCTGCAATGCCCGTAGCCACCTGCAGCCCCTGAAAGAGCGCATTGTTTCCCCCATTGAAGAAACAACACGGGCAGTGTCTGCACTAGATACAAGGAAGGCCTCTGGGTAATCCCTTTTTCCCCTGCCCCCATCTTTCATCCCCCTCACATCCCCATTTCTGTTTGAGGCCAAATTTTGGCCCCGATGCTGTTTAAAACTAAATGGACGAATATTTGCAGGGTGGGTTATTTTAGGTGCTAAACGAGCCTCCTGATGTCACACTGCCAGGTGGGGCTGACCCTCCCAGGATGGCAATCCTGCCGGGAGCGATTCCTGGTGCTGGAGTTCTACATGAACAGCCACAGTTTGCTGCTTCTTTCTATCTCTGGAAAACTATATGGCTCTAAATGACCAGTGGGGGGTGAGGGTGTTTTTTCTTTTCCTTTTTTATTTTCATAAAAAAGTGCTTGTGTGGGGAGAAGGGAGAAGATGCTGTACTACCTTTTGCTCAGAGAGGAGTCTGACAGCTTAGCACTGCTCAGGGACAGGGAAATTACTTTGTCTAGTGAATATTCTAAAGAGATGAAATAACAGGGCACAATCAAAATCCTCTGTTTAAAAGAAGAGCTGCCTCTCTCCTGCTAAGCCAACAGTTTCATTGTTGGGCTCAACTTTTGCAGAATAACCTTAGAGAAGGAAAGGTGGAAATGCCTGTAAGTGTTTTTTTGCTAAAGAAAAGGAAGATTCAGACTGTAACTCATGTTGGCAACCAGAGGAGAAATCACTGTCCCAACAGATAAGTGTTGGCTTATTATGGGCACATCCTTGCTGGCACTTGCCTGTTTTACCTACTAAAAAGGAGTTGTCACCCGCAGCTCAGTGCTGTCAAGCGCCACCCAGCAGCAGCACGTCTGCCATTTGGCATGGTGTGATACCAACCCTCGCTTGTTTTCAATAAACAGAGCTATGTTTTGAAGGGAATGGCAATGTTGTTTGAGAAAAACATAGACTGCTTAAAGGAAGATGGATTGTATGCTGAGCTAGGAAAGTGCCAGAGATGGCAAAGATAATCTCCAAGCTGGCATGCTGCAGCCCCCCCTGCTTTTCTGGTGCCGGGAGAAGTGGCTGGCAGGTTGTTATCCCACAGCTGAAGGATATGGGGAGGTGCACATAGTATTTTGAATCATGACTTTTTCTCTGTTCCATAGTTTGTCTTTCCTTCTTTTGGCTATCTTGGAGAGGATGGAAAGCTGGAATCACCCCTGCATTTCAGGAGCAAGTGAAAGTCACCTTCCGTGCCCAGCCGTTGTAAATATCCCCTCCCCCTTATAAAGCCTGTGTCTCCGTTTTTGTCCTACTGTTTTTCAAAGCAAATGCTGACGTGGAGCAGGCACAAGCCTGGTGTGCTGGGCTTGGATAAAGGGCTCCATGTAAGCAGGGGTCCAGTGGCATTGCCCTGCTGGCAGGGCTGCTGTGGGAGGGTGGGCAGGGAGAAGACGATCCCAGCCTCTCTGGCACTGCTCCTGCTAAAGCTCTGCAGAACAAACCTGGTACAGGAATAGCTCACCGGGATTCCGCTTTCCTGCTGTTCCCCCCGAGGGCTGAGCCACTTGTTTATCTTGTGGGAGAAGTCTGCAGCCACAGTTAGCTTTGCGTATTTGATCCTGTCTGAGGTAATTTCTTTTCCTATCTGTAATATTTCTACTGCAAGTGCCTATAATGGTTTCATTGAGGTAATGCTTACAATTGCTCAATGAACATATTACCTCTATTGTCCCCATGATCTCAAATACAAATGTTGTGGCAGTCACCTATTGTTTGTGGGCTTAGTGACAGAGGAGCCAATAAACAAGTGCCAGAGCAGCTATGGCTGGCATGCCAGAGCTGCTGCCTGCAGGAGCCCTGGGAGCCAGGCTTGGTGCCACCATCTCTCCACCAAAGGCAGGGTTAGCACCCAACATCTCCAGGACAGCTGCCGAGAGGGCTGCAGTCAGTTTTGGTGCACAACCCACAGCAGCAAATTTGATGTTTTAAAGGATACAGTACCTAATGCCTTTGGTTCTTCCTGAACAACCTCAAGGTTGTGGGTGTGTGGCACTCCTGAAATTCAGGCTCTACCTGAAAGGGAAAAGGCAGAGAGATGTATGACGGGAATGATCAGAGATGCATCATGCTGGCTGTATGAGATCTGAATGAACCAACTTCAGCCTAGAAGAGAAAGGACTCTGGGCTAAAGCAGAGGTCTACAACATGACAGATAGAAGGAAGAATGGCAGCAGTTGCTCATAACACATGAGCTGAGGGATGTGAAATGAAATCATCAAACAGATATTTTTTAATATAGAGAGCAGGAAGTCTTTATTTCACACAACCATAATTAACCAGTGGAGCTCATTGCCATGGGACGCTTCAGGTGCTAAAACTATACATGGGTTCAAAAAGCAATTAGGCAAATTAATGGGACAGAGGTCTATGGAGGCCTGTTAGAGCTGCAGCTGCAGACACAGCCTGTGGCTTGGGAAATCCTTGGGCAGCCAAGTAGCGGGGTTTGCAGGGTTGCACCAGGCTTATCCCACTCTTCCCACCGTAACTCCTACGGGCCAGAGCCACAGAACAGCTGTAGTGTGTCTTCCCTTCCTGGAGCTCACTGTGCCAGACTAGAAGTACTCTCTCTGTAAGAGTTTTTCTCAAATATAAAAAATTAAAGGACTGGAGGACTGGAAGAGAGCCTTCCAGTACCTCACTATGATACTTGGGAGAGCTTGGTAGCTCTCATTTCTCTGAGGTGCATTACTATGGGAGCATAAGCAGGCCCAATTTAGAGAGCTGTGTTTTTGCCTTCTTCCCCCTCCCTGGCTTTGTGCTGGCAGTGGTGTTGCCTGATCAAGAGCCCCTGGGAAAGCCAAGAGTGGGGGTGCTCACTTGGGCATGTGAAACTGTGGGAGCAGCAGGACAGAGAGGGAAGATAGGATCATGTTAGCTGCTCTGGCTGCACCCTCAGCCTCACAGGCATTCACCTGGGCACTTTGTCCTTCACCCTGGCACACTGTTTAATTGTAGGATGTGCAAGTGCCACTTGATGCAGGTGTAACATCAAGAAATTGTGAGGAAACAGCCCCCACATATATACAGTTGGAGAGAGGGAGTAGAGTAGTCTGCAGGCTGTGATTAAAGCTCAGTGCGTTTACATTTTAAATGCTTCAGTACTCAGTTTAGATAGCTTAATCTTTGAGAATTAGATAGCTTAGTTAGACAGAAATAGAAGCTGCACAAAGAAGGCTCTGTAAAACCCCAGGGCTCTGGGTATGGGAGCCCCAAGCTCAACCTCATTTTTGTTTAATGCAGCAGCTTGCAAGGCACTTTAGACAAGTATAAAGACAAAGTGCCGGAAAGAGATCTCATGTGCAGAGGTATGTAAAACAAGACCTGTGATTTGTTTATTATATTAAAGAACACAGCCAGAGCTTTAGGATAAAAGCATATAAAATACATGGCATGGGAATCCAAATGGCAGCTTTTTTTGCCTGGCAAAGAGAGAGGTAGGACGTGGATTGTGTCAGGTCGCCTCTTCTGCACCTGCCTGGGATTTAAGTGTTGCTAATGTTGGCCCTAGATCTGCTTTACCCAAAAGTCTTCTGGTGCTGTACAACATGTCACAGTTTTGGGGTGGGCTTTTGTATGTGGCTATGCAGACCCACTGTGCATGCTGGACATGGGAAACCTGATGGTGTGTTCGCTGTGGCTCAGTGGGCATCCCTCAGGGGCTACAGGCTTGGGGTCATAAGGGTGTCAACTGTCTGGAGAAGGGGCCAATTAATGGATGTGATCTAGAGAATAAATCCAGAGAGACTCCAAGGCTGTTTACCGTAAACCAAAAATTACCTTTGGAAATTGGCCTTGGAAAATAACAGAGTTGACAGCAGTGCTTACTTGTGTCACAGCATTCCTGGGCTCCCATGGAAATTCATGAGCCCTGATGTGTAATCTGGTCTCTTACTCCTGGTTATCCTATCTTGATCACTTGGAAAAACTGTATTCACCTGGGAAAAATGTACTTGCCTCAAGGTGTGCAAGCATGGCATTATTTGCCAGTGCAGTGGAAGGGCACAGCTGCTCCACTCAGGGGTGGGCAGTGTGTGCCCTGCAGGGAAACCCTGCATGGGATGCCCAGAGGCCATGCTCAGCCTTTCCACCTCCGGATACCAGGCACTTATTTCACAGAACTGAGAGTAGTTGTAAGGAAACACTGGAAGGATCTGTAAGGTACAGGGCCATCTCCTATGCCCTTCATTCATCTTTTTTTTTGTTTAACCTCTGCATCCAGTTAATATGATAGTTCTTCCTTCATTGTTTCTTCCCTCTGTTTATTTTCTTTTTTATCTCTTTTTCCTCTAGCGATGCTTGAGAAACATCAGAGAAACACTCATTGCAGGCAATCTCTTCCTCCTTGTCCTTTCTTGCTCCCTCCAAGTGCACTCAACTAGGTTCCCTCTCCTTTCCCT
Organism: Psittacus erithacus; assembly: GCA_009867235.2. Classification (NCBI taxonomy): domain Eukaryota; kingdom Metazoa; phylum Chordata; class Aves; order Psittaciformes; family Psittacidae; genus Psittacus; species Psittacus erithacus. The sequence goes on along the minus strand of WYDI02026814.1, from coordinate 33,923 downwards.
TTGCTTGTTTTGTGCTTTGAGGGTGGCCCCAGGGTTGTCTCTGCAAACAAGCCACCTCTGGCAGGGTGATGGGAGCAACTTGGGATGCAGCACTGCATCCATCACCCTCCTGCCCTCTCCTTGAAGCTGCACTTTAAGGCCTGAAGCAAAATGAAAATCTCTGCAGTTTCAATCCCCAGCCAGATAGCACAAGGCAGTGAGGAGGGAGAGGCTAATCTATTCAGGTCATTAAGACGTGGGCAGAACTCAGCCTGTCCTAATGATCCCCTTTGAAATCCTATATGTATATAATTCATCTTGTGTTCCAGTGGATCCTGCCTGAAACTGGTACTGCAATTCCTTTTCTATGCATCTGCTTTTGTATTCAGTGCTTTGAGGTAGTTTACATAAATGGGTGGCTTTAATTTGCGTTCCCATTGTAAGTGCCTTGAAGCTGTGTGGGGCTAGGCCCCCTCCACCCAGTTTTTGACAGAGGCAGAATTACTGAGGGCGTAAGGGGCTGTGGCTGTTGGCCTGAGGCCTCCAGGAGGTACCAGCAGGCACGTGTTCTGCACAGGGGATGGGGCAGCCCTGTGGTGCCCTCACTGCCACTTAGAGGGGGCTGTGCCACCTTCACCATGCAGAGTGGGGTCTCAGAGGTGATGATGGTCTGTGTCAGCCTGTGAGAGACAGCGAGAGCTGACTGGAATAGCTTTCAAAGCTAATTGGCTCTGTTTGTACAAGGGTTTTTTGATTTCCTTTATGTATGATTTTGAAGGATCAGACTGTTCCCAGAACATGCCTTCAAGTCTCATCGCATTGCCATTGGCCATGACCTTTCTTGCAGCCAGTTGTTGGCTCCCTTGGTCTGTTGCACATCAGGTTGGAAATGGTTTGTGGCAGGGTGTGGGACTTCTGACACCAGCATATCACTCCGCAGCATCTACCACAGCCCTGCTCCAATCTTGATTTGGGGTCTTTCGATGTGACCACAACACAAACGCTGGGAGAGGCAAGGCAGGCCACTATTAGGCATGAGCATTCCTGCTGTCAAGAGGCACCAGCTTTATTTTGGCAAAGCAAATTACATGCAAAGGCAGGACAGCAAGAGATGTCAGATGACAGTTGTCCTTTCATCCTTATGTAGGCAAAAGGGACCTAGGAAAAAGACACTATCCTGCTGCCTGCCGGGTGTTTCACATCGCTGTAACCAGCATTAATTTCAGCAGCTTAGCATAACTCTATGTGTGTGTCTTTCATGTCTCCTTTTGCAGTCCAGCTCTGGAGGCTTTGCTGGAGTTTGGGTCTAAAGCCTGAGCACACAGCAGATGAAAATGAAAAAATGACAGGAATAATTTTGATAATTGAACACTTCATCCAACACTTAAAGCAACTGCATTGGTCTCAGCTCAAAGCTGAAGCTTTCACTGTGAACAATAAATAACAGATGCTGGATGTAAAAACAATCTCTTGTCTGTCCTGAGAGGACGCACAGCCCCTTTGTAAGTGCAGGAATCAGCCCTATGGATTACAAAACAGAGAGGGGAGGAGGAAGGGAGGAAAAACCATCACCACCATGTTTAGTACTGAACCTGTGATGAACAGCATCAACAGGCATATACACCCAGAGAAAAGTACCTTTTTTTCAGCTTACTGTGGTGGGGACGTGTCCTGTACTCAGCTGTACTGTGCTATGTCAGTGAGGGCCTCTGGGTGGAAACAGAGATACCAGCTCCCTGCATGCTGCAACTTACCAGCTCTCCTCTTTCATTCACCACCAAAAGTGCAAGACAAAGACCCTGAACAGTAAAACTGATTTATGCTTGCTTTTTTATTATTGCAAGCAAGGTGTTGCAGCTCATAGGCAGGATTGCCTTTTAAATGAAAGCTAATCTGAAACTGGCTGTCAGAAGTCCTCCAACTGCTCCCTACCATGTCCCCAGCGCAGGTGCCAATTCCCTCTCCATTCCCTTTTTATCTCTCTCTCTCCCTTCTTCCATTTCTCACACTTTAATCCTTGGCCACACCACACTGTATGGTCTTGTAGTAGGATTAATGTGAGTTGAAGTTTGAGGCTATATATTCAGCTCAGATTTATGTCAAAAGACACAGGGTCTGTGGTGCTGGAAAGCAGGCTGGTTGGCAATGGCTAAAAGTGCATGTTGTCACTACTGTAGCATGGATGTATGGAAGATAATGTCAAGCCTGAGGAGCTGGGAACTGGGGATACCCTGGACAGCACACACACATGGGTCTTCCTCTGGGTCAATGCCGTGCTTGCTGCCATCCACTTGTGTCAGTGAGAATGAGGGAAGATCTTCATGTGTATCATGAACAGAGGCTGAACTGAGCTTTTGGATTCTGAGCCCCCATAAAACTGGGGAATGCAGGAGCCAGAGATGGCCCCCGGAAGCACAAGGCTAATATGAGTTTCTAACAGGGCAGAGGCAAAGCTCGCAACCCTCCTTGGGCCACATCTGTACTTGGGGCAGACTTTAGCATGCTTAGCCCTGTGACCTGCATGCTCTTGCAGAGTCACCTGGGCTGCCTGCTGCCCAGCTTGCTGCCACCCATGTCCACCTCCTCTGACACTGCAGACTTGATGGGCTAGGCTTGCATTAGGGTATCTGAGCCTTCCTGCTCCGAAGGGTGCCCCAGGGGAGCTGGAAGACCTGACTGGAGGCTGGTGTGCAACCGTGCTGGGTGGCTGACGAGTCTTGGCAGGTTTGGAGCAAGCTTCCCTGGTGGCGTGGGCAATGGTGCAATGCGGGACCTGGGAAGTGGAGCATCTCTGCACCTTTTAGAGGACAGCCAAGGAGGCTTTAACAAGACAGTGCCACATCAGGGTACCATCTGCCTAAGTCAGGTAGCACAGCTAAAGTCAAAGCCTGAATTAGCCTTGGCTAAGGATGCCGTTGAAGTTTGCCTAAAGCTCAATAGGGTAGAAAAAGAAGAGTTTTATTTTCCAGCTTCCCAGCATCAAATTTCAATTACAGTAGATACTGATTTGCTTTCCAAAGACAAAGTTAATTATCAAATTACATTAGAAATCATTAAAAAGCTATTTCTGTTCATTGCAATGGGCTAATAAATGGCTAGACTCTTGAAAGTTATCAATCTCCTCAAAATTGTTCACCAGGCAGAGAGGGCCCTTTTTTCTGCGGCTATAATCCTACTGCTTCAGTCTTGTGTGTTTCTTGAAGCTTTCTGTAACGCATCAGACCGTCACATCACACTTCAGTGCCTGCATGTAGCAAGTCCTGCTCATACTTCAGTTTAGTAGTAATGCAGCTACCAAATGTCACCTGTCACAGGCAGCTGACCTATGTGACATTGGTGACTCAACCCACATTCCTGGGAACACCTTGGCCACAGACACACTTTTGTGAGCGGACCACACCCTTTCCTGCTGCCTTCAGCACACCTTGACTGAAACATCTTAGTATTGTCGGTTTGAGAAAAGTGGTCCTTGCACAGGTTAGCCACTTGGCTACCATTATAGAAACTTCCTGCTGCATGACCTGCTTTGCAAAGCATACCGTTAAAACATCTTAGTGGGGTTTGCCTGCAGACATTTTCCACTTAAACAGCTGGGATGCAGAAAGCATTCATTTTATAATAATCCAAAACTGAGGTTACCACAATATGACACACACATGGAATAAAGAAAGTGAGTCATGATCTGTACTGTATCTCTGTAGATACATTCCTTGATTAGGTTTGTATCTACAAAGCCAGCCTTGTTTTGGATAATACAGTTAGGGTTGTACAGAAACTGCATTTCTTGATTCATCCAATGATTTATTAATGTTTGGGGTTTTTTTCCCCCACATGAACATGTAATCTGTATAAGCGCATTGCAAAGTTTAAAATCTGATTCTATTTTCACATTGGTTTCTCTGAAGTTTTTATTAGACCCACCATAGTTCAATTTAACTAATCTGTATTCTCATTTCAGCGCATAACTTAAATAATGTTAAATGTTACCAGCTGTGGTTGTGGTTGTGTTTTGCTCCCAGCTCACGGCAGTCTATGATATTTGTTAACAGACATAATTCAAATTTAGCCTGATAATCTGCATCCAAACAAATTTTTAGATGTTGCCATTACCTGATTTGCTAAAATGTTTTATTTCTCCATTTTCCCAATTTTGTTGCCACATTTGTTTATCTCCTCTGCTTGTAACAGCTTTAAGTAGTTATAAGCAGATTTCCTGCCACCATACTTGTTTAGATACAGAAGTGTTTATAGGTAAGCTAGTATACAAAATAAATGGGCTGGTTTTAACCACCTTTATGGCCCACTAACCCCTTCTCCTGTGGGGAGCTGAGCACACTTACTTTTGCCTGCCTTTGAAGAGATGGAGACAGATTACTGCCAATGCTGTGTGTAAACAAGACCTGGCAATGTCACTTCCCTCAGGTGGGGCGTCCCAGGGCAGTTTGTTTCCACAGCACCAGTTTTCAACTTCTCGGCACAGCTACCTGTGGGAGATGAGAGTTGTCTTGCTACCAGAGGCACCTGCACTTTTATTGTTTCTCTGAAATTTCTGCTCTCTCCAGACGATGAGGCTTGTTTTTTATTTTACTGCTGCTTTTCCCTGCATTTTTCTCTCTGCTGCAGTAACCCTCACCAAGGAACACAGACAGCTTTGAGTCCAGTTTGCCATCATTGGATCATTGGAAAGGCTGGAGGGGCAAACATGGGGAAGCAGACATGCTTCCTGCCTGTTTCCCAGGCTCTCCGGAGGCTGCTGATGAGCACAAGTGTTTCAATCACTGTGGCAAGAGCTGTGAGAGCCCCTGTTCCCTAGATAACCAAAAGAAGCTATTCCAGAGGAGGCTTTTCCATCCCACAAACTGTGGGGCTGGCAGAAGCCCCTCCTTTCATTTTCCAGACTCATTTCTGGCTGCCAAATCTACCCGGACTGACATCATCCTCTGCTAAGGGTGAATCAGCGCAGTTGCAGAGTATGGTTTTGCAATCTCTTAATGACAATTTACCACAGCCTGTCCCTGTATCAACTGGCCAGGGAAACAACATTAGTGCCCAGTAAGCAAGAAACATGTTTAAACCTGCGGCTTGGGCAATGCGGCTGATGCTGCAGCTGTGTACAGGGCCTGCAGGAGGAATTTTGTTGCTTAGCTCCACCTAGTGGCACCCCCTCCTTAAAGACGGCTGCGGCCGTGGGGGGGTGGTACACGGCCCGTGGGAGCAGTGGGCGTCCATCAGGCGTATTTAATTGCAACTTTTCTCCTTTTGGATACATGCATGAGTAAGCGTGCATTTTGGTGTAGATCTCTATAATAATACATAGACAAACCGGTGCAGAAGTGTTAGAATGATGCAGAGCCACCCAAATCAGGCACAAAGCTGCTCTATGTAACCCCTTGCTCTCCTGTAAAGTGTCTGCTTTCTCTAGGGAATGCTTTGCCTGGTTGCTGCATCTTGTCTCAGTCAGATGGGCTCTGGGACCACCACTGGGTGTGCTTGGGCAGCACTTCATGATACAGGTCCTTAATTCTGAACAAGGGTGCTGCCTGCTCTTGAAGTACAGTAACTAATATTCCAAAAGAGGTGGTGAGGTATGAGAGCAACTGAAGCGAGCATGATCCTAAGCAGTGTTTGGGCTGGGTCTTGACTCTGGCCCCAGAAAGGACCTGGCCAACAAACCTGCATATGGAGTCACAAAATGCTCTTTAGTCCTGGCTGGGGATCAGCTGGGCTCCAGTGAACTTTGGAAAGTCAGTTCAGGTCCAGGAGCCAGAATGGATAAGATTCATGTCAATCTGTTGGCAGCTTGTAACACTTTTTCTTTCAATTCTTGTATTTCCCATGGCAACTTAACGTAGGAGAACCAGAAAGCGAGAGTGACTCAAAGCAATGGAGAAGAGATAATGCCAAAATCAGCAGGATTGTGAAAAGCCTATTTGCATTTTTCCCCAGGGATGCTCATTTTTAATACCTCATTTTTGCTTGTTTTTAATATAGAGAGGTGCTAAAAGTAAGGATATTTGCTTATAGTGACATGGGTTTTCCTAATGACTTCCTCGAATAGGAATTTCTTGGACATACTATTCCATTTGGAGATCAGAGTGTGTAGCAGGGATTCGCATTCTTCACTTTGCTGAGTAGAGGCATGTTTTGTATGGCTTTGTAAGTCTTCAAGATCAACAAATCCATATGAAAGTAATGCTCAGCTTTTACATGCTGCAGAACCTTTCAACTTCAAAGTGGTTTTCACACATTAACTCATCTGAGATGCGTTCTGTCATGAAACTGTTATGCCTTTGTTTTTTTGTACCACACTATTATTATATATATTAACCTGATGCCTAGAGGCCCAACTGAGCTCAGGGCTCTGCTGTGCAGAGACGGAACAAGAAAACAGCTTCTCTTCAGATGAGTTCACCATCTACAAAAGTAGCAATGGGTGGGAAAGGAGAGCAAGGCATGGGGAAGCGTAGTACGCCTCGTGTCACTCAGCCAGCAGCTTGTGGAGTGCAGGCTTCCTGAGTTTGAGGCCAGCACACAATCCCTTGGCTTCCCTGTCTCCAGCTCAGCACAGGCTAATACGGACAAAATTGTATGTGACACCCTCCCACTACTCTTTTTCACTGGTTGTTTCTTTCTAGTCTCTTGATTTGAACTAAGGGTTATTCTCTTTGAAATCACTCTACGTATCATATATATGTATGTGTATATATGTATATATAAATACACACAACACCCCCCCCCAAAACCAAACCCTCAATTATAGAGTCCACTGTCTGTGACCTCAGCTGAATGACTCACACATCTAACTGAAAGGGTTGTGTATATAAACATGTCCTGTAGTGGAGATTATGTCAGGTCTGAAATTTCTTTGCTGTATTACCTTGGTACTTGCACTGCAGTGTCTTGAGAGCTTGGGCACAGAGCAAATGGATGGGTTTGTGAAATCGGAAATGCTGCTTGAAAAGCTTTTCTAGCAACTTAGATACTTAATCTGTTCAATGCTTTGAAGATGCATAAGAACAGAACAATAAGAACTGTAATTATTACTAGCATTGCTTAGCACAAAGAAGAGAGAAGAGAAGGAAAGAGAAGGAAAGGAAGGAGAAGGAAGAGATAGGAAAGGAAAAGAAAGGGAAGGGATCTGCAAGTAGAAATAAGTTGTTTGCAACCCATGTGTTGCAAGTAATACCTCTGGAGACAATAGGTACAAAAGTATATGTCCAGATATTGGGTATAAAACTGCATACAAGGTTTGGAGACTTGCTACCAGGACCCTTGAAGCAGGGGGACCATTAGCTTCCCAAGAGTTATTCTGTTAAAATCAGCCCTGAGGATCAGGTAGGTCCAAGAGTTTATGACAGACTGGTGACCTTCCTGTGGGAGTTAACATTGGCTTCTAGTTCTGTAGCAGATCTCTGGAGGATAGCATTGGGGCAGTATGTAAACGCTGGCATTTCAGACTACCCAAGTAGATACTTTCCTTTTGGAATAATTTCCAGTGTGGTTCAGAGCATTATCTTAACCTCACTTCCACAGCTACTTCATTTATCTTATATTTTATCCTCCTCTCTCCTGCCTTGTACAAGGACAGTAGAAGTCTTTTTGGGGCATAGACTTGTTCTGCTTTTACATGCCTAACAAATTAAGGCCCCACCTTCAGAAGCCCTAAGCACTGTCCTAATAAATAAGATTAATTAATTGCATGATCATCTCCTTTAACCATGTGGGAGGAATAATGTTAGTGGCCCTTTTTCTTCTTTTGTCAGTTTTCCAAAGTTTGCTTTGGACGTTCATGGCAATTCAGGCATGTGCCATAGAACTTGCCCATGCAATCTATCTTGGTGAAAAGCCCCACTCCTCCAGCTTGTATTCTCTGGGGATTGACACAATTTTTCTTTTAAAGTAATCATCTGCTCTGGTAATTCAATCCTTCTGATGGCACTCTGTCCCTCTGACCAGTTTGACGCTGGCTTGTCAACGGCAGTCAGGAACAGGCAAACAGCAAAACCACAAATTCTCTAAATTGTGGGTAAACAAATAAATGCATGTAGATTTTGCTTCATTTGCACTTTGCCTTTATATAATTTATTGTCTTTCAATGTCTTGCCTTCACTTTTTAATTACTGCAACCCTTCCATCAGTTTTGTAATTTAAAAAAAGCCAATTATATGACAATCTTGATTGCTTAATAGTCGTAGTAAAATGTGCATGGGTATAAGTAAGGATGATTGTTCTTTCTTGTTTGTTTTTGTACTATTCACCTTTCAGATTTCTCAGTTATATAATTGTTCCCTTTGGCTTGTAATCAAATTTTCAGATTAAGGATGTCTCTGCTGCAGTGCACTGGGGAGTTGACATATGGCTAATCCACCTGACAGGCTCTGGCTCCTCATTCCTTAAAAGCATGTGGATTTTGCTGTTAAAATGACACTGCCAGTCATTTATGAAGTGAAACCAAGATCCTGATCTCCATCTTTAAACCAGTGCTAAGAAGAACAAGTTCAGTGCTGGAATACAGTTCTATTACCTCTCTTGCAGATGGGCTTGCAGATATGTAGGAGTCTCAGCTCCTGCTGGCTATTGGGGGATTATATATGTTTACCAATTCTGTAAATCAGATGTATAAAACCCTAACCCACCTTTGTTTTCCACAAAGTAATCATAATCAGAAGTCACCCTTTCAGGCCCTTCTCTTACGTATGTAGGATATATTATATTTTGGGTCCTACCTCCAGAGAAACCTTACTGGTGAGGTTTCTATGCCTCAATTTATTACTTGTTGTTACTTATGTGTATTGGCATAGTATCTGGCAGCCTTTCCAGCAGGCTGTGACACCAAATTGGCAAGCACTGAATAAGCAGAGATGACAAGATGGTCCATACCCTTTAAGGAGTGTGAAATTGAGACAAAAAAATCACTCGCAATGTACACTTATCTTAAGCATATCTGAAGACAACACTAAAATGTAGGGATACGAGTAGGTTGTGCCCACAGGTATTTGCAGGAATGCAGGCCCAGGTCCACCCACACAGCCCACCAAACAAGGTTTAGTGTGAGTATAAGGTATGTGTGCCCATTAACAGCAATTTGCAAGGGAGAGACCTGATAAACAGCTCCTTTGTTGGATCATTGACACAATAAGCTAACAGAAAAACAGCTTTTTAAAAAATGCTTCTTAGATACCCCAGGTGGTTCCCCTTCAGACAGAGAAGGCCAGACTGTTCTGGAATATGTATTTGCATTCCACTCTTCAGAGGAAAGATGCTTGCAGAGTTCAAAAGAGAAGTATTAAACAGCAACACTAAGAAAAATGCCATTTTCAGGACTTGGGGACCCGAAAAAGCCCTGTCATAAAAATTATGAGATGTACAAAACAAAACAACTAGAAAACACAGAGATGTTGTCTTCTCTGTGAATAATGATTAATACGTTGGTATCAAAACAAAACATAAAGCTATGCCAAAGTGATCCTGTAGCATATGAAGATAGAAGTATACAGTTGTGAGCAAAAATAAAGGGAGGAAGGAAGAATTTTGGCTTGCTTGGTGCTGGTGGTGGGGAAGCAGCATGAGGGCAGAGGATACTCCAGGAAGAGATGGGAGAAGGAGTGAAAAAGAGAACGGGAGTAAATTCAGACCAAGTTTGAAGTCTGCAGGTTAGCCATCATTAGATTTTATACCTTAGTTCCTGAAGATGTTGAAAGTCAAGATAATGGGTTGAGACATTACATTAAAATTCAGTTCACCTACTGCAAGCATCAGCTCTGTCATATAAAAAACCCCATATGCTTTCATTTAGCTCATTATATCAGTTAAGTGGTTGAAGGAGGCAATACATTCAAGGACATCTGAAGATATTATTGCATATCTTTGTTGCACCCACTTCAGTGTGGTCCTACCACTAAGCTTTGGCAGCAATTCTTAGAGTAAAATTGCATTTTTTTAATTATATAGCAAATTTGCAGGCCTAGGTCTCACAGCTGGGGGCAGAGGAGGGGCTGCCTTTGACTTTTTCATCAAAGCTGGGTTGGGTGCTAGAACTGAACCCTAAATAAAGTTTTCAGCCTGCTTTGACAGAAGGGGAAAATCTCAGAAAACCCAGGTTGGCCATTTTATGCTTAGCAATGGGCAAACTTTGAAACCTTTCTCCTTCACAGATACAACCCTGCATAAATACAAGCAGCTTTTCTTATGCAAAAATCCCTCTGAAAACCCAAAAAAACCCTATAAAAATGTGCACATGCATATGCCTCATTATTTGCCCCCTCTCTGCATAGGTCTCTGAAAGCTCTGAAGGACTTCCAGCCCAGTGCAGCCATGTGCTATGTGGAAGAGCTCTATCCCGATGCTTCATCCCAGATTCTCTTTTCTCAAGTAACAAGTGATAGGACAAGAGGTAGCGGACTCAGTTTGTGCCAGGGGAGGTTTAGACTGGACATTAGGAAAAATTTCTTCACTGAAAGGGTGGTCAGGCATTGGAACAGGCTGCAAGGGAAGCGGTGGAGTCATCATCCCTGGAACTGTTCAAAAGCAGTGTAGATGAGGTCCTCAGTGACATTGGTTTAGTGGTGGACTTGGCAGTCCTTGAGTAAAGGTTGGACTTAATGATCTTAAAGGTCCTTTCCAACCTATTTGATTCTATGGTTGTGAAAAACACAGGCATGATTCGTGTCAAAGTAGAATATGGTGTGATGAATGTGATCATTGTACCCTGTGTGGATCTGAAACAATTTGTGACCATTGTAACCTATATGATAACTGTGAGGAATGTTAGAATTAAATTGCGAATATGTAAGAGTAAAGCATGGAAGTAGAGCATTACTTAGCAGTAGTTGATGTATGTTACTATTGCTGCTGCTAAGGGCTCTGGAGGGGCATGAGGAAGCCTGTGCTCATTGCTGCCCAGGCAACAATGCCATGAGGAGCCCATGATCAATGAGTGTGGCCTCAGCAATGAGAAAGGTCACAAAAAGCCAGCAGAGGTGACCATTTCATATTGCTTCCTGTTGACAGATGGCACTTATGGAGCTCTTTAGAGCACTTCAGTGCTTCTTCTCTTCCTGCTCGTTAATGGTTTAATTAACAAAGGGTGTGGGTGGTTGCAGCTGAGCTCTATTTCTGCTGGCCCAGGGCGGTGAGTGGGGCTTTGCTCCTGTGGTAAATCCCCACAAATGGATCCTTGTCTGCTCTGTGGGGAGATGCTGCCTCATATAAACGGTGAGGATATAATCTCTGCAAAGAAAATACTGTTTATCTGGGGGGAGAGGGAGAAAATAGAGCAGAATGGGAGAGGGTATAGTGGCTCTGCTAACAGGAAAGCCGACTTCTTCTTTTCCTCAGGGTCAAAGGAAGGAGGTGGAGGATTTAATCCTTCCCACGGCTCTGCTCTGCTCTCTAGCTCCGGGTTGGTGCCCGGGAGGGAAGGGCCGCGGCCGGCGGCGGGTTCCCCCCTCACACCGGAGACGGCAGCGACGGCACACGGCACCCGCTGGGTGGCGCCAGAGGCCTCCAACTGCCGGGCGGGCAGCTGAGGCGGCGGCGGCCGTTTTCTTGCTGCGCGGCCGCGGCGGTGAGCGCAGTAACGCGGTGTGCGGCGGGAAGGGGCGCCCGGCCGTCGTTTAAAGCGCAGGGCCTCCCCCTGGCGGGTGTCGGAGTGCGGTTTGCATCCATGCGTGGTGATTTAATCTTGCAGCTGCAGGGTGAGACTTAGGGGGAGGCTGTGTGTTTCTACAAAGTGCTGAAAGAGTATGTCGTGAGGCATGTTTTGGCCTTATGTTTCCGAATTGGCGTAAGTTACTTTACAGGAAAGAATCTGTCTGTCAATAAGGGATTTGCAGGGTGTGTTTCTGAAGGCTTTCTTGCCTGCTGGGGCAGAGATAATGACCAAGTTATGAGGGAGGATATGATCTAATAATAATAAAAAAAGTTAAAAAGCTCATTTTAGTGTGATAGTGGGATTTATCTTCGCATTAAAAAAAGAAAAAAGTCATCTGTTATGCCAATTTTATTTGGAGGGAGGGAGTGTGGGACACATGTATTGGCCTGGTACAAGCTATGCATCTTTTAGCAGCAGAGGAAGAGGTGAGGTCAGGATTGAAAGCAGTTAAAAGTGTGTGTTAGGGATGTCTTACAACTGTTCATCATGTAGATGATGTGTGTTTTCCCGAGTTTTTAGATACCTGCTTGAAAATGTTACTTTTTCTTTCATTGCATACATTAAAAGTGGTCATGCCTACTCTCCATCCTGCTTAAAGGTATGTGTGGTATGTGTAAAGAAACCTGAGATGTGGTAGTGGAAAAAGATGAATCTTAGCTAAGCGTAGGTGACTGATAAAAGATGGATTTCAGCACTGTGAAGGGATTCATGCAACTTCTGAAGTAACCCATGGGCAAGCCCCACAGGCTGAAAGGTGGTGCTTTTGGCAGAGTTTCAATTCTGTTTTCCCCTTGATCTGAAGGGTCAGACTAAAGCTTCTGTTCTCCATGAAGACATCCAGTCTTGGTTTGGAAACACTAAGCAAAGATGAAAAAAATCTTTCCCCAGGTGCTTTGATCCTCTGGTTAATCACCTTGTAGATTACAGCTTTGTCTGATTTCACAAATCAATTCTCGTGGCTTGAATCACTGGGGTTTTGTGTGTGTGTTTTTTCTGCTGCATGAAACATCTCTTTAATAATGTTAATTTTCTTATTTCAAAGGATTCATACACTGTAACCAAGTCATCCTTTTTGTCTTCCTTATGATAGCCTGAACAGCTGGAGCTCTATAGGCTTCTCCTGCAAAGCATTTTATTGAGCTGTCACCTCTTCTTTGTGGCTCTTTCTGCCTCTTTCCCGGTTCTTAATCAAAGACCTGAGAAACAAGCTCCTGCACAGTACAAACACAAGAGACTGTACTCACTCATTTTGCTTCCTCGGATGTGTCTGTAATCTCTTAATTTTATATAAACCTGAATTCTTTCCAAAATTCTTGTTTTATTGAATACACTCTTGTCCTGTGAGGCCCTATTTTTACATTTATGGCATTGCTTTTGCTTGAGTACTATGTGTTACTGAGCTGAATATGCTTATGATCAAGTCCTTTTACCCATTGTCAGTCTCAGTATAATAAACATACATGTGTAGATATCACACATACAGCAATCTACATGTTATGGTATACATTGATCTCGTACAAGAGGGAGGTAAACCCCCATCTTTATGGGCTGTGTACCTAGAGTAAAAGCCTGCAGAACCCCACTACAAACTTCTTCAACTGATCATGTTTCCCCACGGTGTCTGTGAGTTCACCAGTTAGCCAGTTGTTAACCCATTTATTGTGCTTTCATTTGTGTAGGATAATAGCTACCTTTTAAAGTAGTGTACCCAGCAGCTCTGAGTCAAGTACTCTACTAAAATTGTCACTTTTTCACAATTATCGCTAGTAGTCAATCCCATGGTCTCAGAGAATGCAGTCAGGTTTGTGAGTCAGTGTCTACTTTCCATATAATCAGGTAGACCAGCCCTACTTATGTTCACATCTGTTCCATATAATCAGGTAGACCAGCCCTGCTTATGTTCCCATTCGTTCATTCTTTATTGATTGCATTGCATAGTTTTTGCCATTATCTTGCCTTGCACTGATGGTTACAATTATTGAGGTTGACCCATTCCCCTCTTCAGTGGGGAGACTATGTATTATCAGTACAATGCTCAAGTCTTCTGGTATCTTCCCAGTTTTTTGAAGAGAAATCTCTTCTCAGCATGATCAGAAGAGGTATGAAATTAGATACAACTGCAACCCTTAAGTCTCATGAGCAGCTTGATGCCAAAAGCCTGGGTAAACAAAACATAGTCATGACACTGATGCTGTTCTGTCAAATACCCTAGGGTTTGTTGATCCTTATGAATGCCTTGTCTCTTTAAATCTCCATTTGACCTTCATGTTCCAGTATATTTTATACTCTTTAAAACTGTAGTCTGGAAAAGCAAATACTGTAGAGCAGTATGTTTTGCACAATCCCTAGCATGTACTGAAACTCAGATTTCATTCTTAGGAATGTATTTTAGTCTTTTTTCATAGACTGTCAAGACTAACTGGAGGACTGCCTGTATCATTTTAGCAGGCTGTAATCTTTAACTGGGTTGTAACCAATTAATCTAACTAGGAACAGACACAGTTATCAGAGCAAACAGCCATCTGTTCGTATCCTCCCTTTTAGCCACTGTATGAAGTAGTCTGAAAGATGCAGAGCAGGAGAGAATGGGGGGATAAATTGGCCTCCAGAATGATCCTCCAAAGCACTTTATCTTTCTTTCCAGCAAGAAAGGGATATGGATTGAATCCTTAAGTCACATTTGTAAAGAGGAGTTTCATAATTAATTTCTTTGTGCTTTGCCTGATTCAGTGCAGCTGGGTCTGTGCCTTTTGCTAACTGGAAAACTTGCATTTTGGTGGTGTGCGCTATTTCCTATTCCCAGACCCTGTGGGTAGGTGCAGGCAGCCATCTTGGGTTCCACTGTACAGTTAAGCCTTATCCATTAATATCTGTAAAAATAACTTGAGAGTTCTGGAAGACAGATGATTCTCACATGCAGAAATCTATTTAAAAAGAAAGGAGATGTTTTGTTGTGGTTGGTTTGTTTGTTTGTTGGGTTTTTCTTGTTTGTTTTTTGGTTTTTTTGTTGTTTTTTTTATTCGAATCAGTTGCATTGCTAAACTGAAGAGACTACATCTGCACTGAGTCTCCTGAGGTGTGCACCAGTGTGATGTGTGTGAGGGGGTGCCTCCCCACTCGTGATTTTTAGTGATGAATGTACTTGTGGATATACCTCAGAGTCTGGAACAGGAGCTAAAACCTTACTGACTGTGGACAGCTATTTCATATTGATTGAAATAGAAAATCGCTTAACCATTGATCTTCATAATGTGCTCAGTGAACAAGAGCAGAGGGGCCTGATTTCAATCATATTAGTAATTTTGAGCTTTTTCATTTATTTCTGTGATAAACCGTGTGATTTTTCTCTGGTGCTCATGAAAGGAAGAAGTGTTTTGTATGACAGGTGATTTGTGAACTTTAAAGAATAAGCTCATTCTTCACCCTCCTCTGATTTTCCTGTTATTCCAGTCCTAGCTTTAAGTCCTTCCCTGAAGCACAGACTCAGCAGCGTTGCAGATGCAGGGTTGTATGGTGACGTCAGATAATTATCTGTGCATCAGAGTCTTGAAATGCAGTATCAGCTATTAAGTGAGGCTCTTCGCTAAACTCAATCTGTAGAACTGCAGTTGTTCCCTGCAGTGGTGATGTCCCTTTGGTCTAGTACTTGTATGGGCCCACTCTTGTCACTGCTCTGCATGCAGTGCCTGTGGTGATGGTTCTGCTCCGTCACTTGGAAAAGCCCAGAGGTGCACAATGAAGAGGGTAAGAGGCAACAGTGAAATGTTGAAACAAGGGACATGGAGGGAAAAATTTCTTCTCCGTGAAAGTGGCAGGGCACTGAACCAGTGTGAGAAACATGATGCCTCAATCCACATTAAACCTTGAGTGAACAAGGAACAGGATCTCAATATTGAATGTGAGGTTAACGCTTTGTAGAAAAGGTATTTGGACTAAGTGATGTCTGCCTGTGTTCCTCCTACCAAAGTTCATTCTGGTTGTGTATCATAGAAGTCAGTTTTTCACCACAAGATGATTCAGAAGTGTCGTTGTGTTTCTCCCCTAAATTTACCTTTTTTTTTAACCCCCCTTATCTTGGTGGCCCCATCTCAGAATTCCCAGAATAGAATCGTAGAATAGTTAGGGTTGAAAAAGACCTCAAGATCATCTAGTTCCAACCCCACTGCCATGGGCAGGGACACCTCACACTAAACCATATTACCCAAGGCTCTGTCCAACCCGGCCTTGAACACCGCCAGGGATGGAGCATTCACAACTTCCCTGGGCCTTCCAGTGCCTCACCACCCTCACAGTAAAGAACTTCTTCCTTATATCCAATCTAAACATCAGCTCTTTAAATTTTTACCCATTACCCCTTGTCCTGTCACTACAGTCCCTAATAAATAGTCCATCCCTAGCATCCCTGGAGCCCCCCTTCAGATACTGGAAGACTGCTATGAGGTCTCCACGCAGCCTTCTCTTCTCCAGGCTGAACAGCCCCAACTTT
>WYDI02026814.1:0-12763 GCA_009867235.2 Psittacus erithacus | reverse complement strand
GACTTTTGAAAGATCCGGTGTGTGCGGTGTGGCGGAGCTAGTGGAGGCTCTGCGCGCGCACCCAGGCCTGCTTTTGCCTATTGCTTCCCAGCCTAATTAAAATAGTTTTTGTTTTAAATTGGTCTCAGACATCCGTTTATAACACATACACAAAAAAAGTCCAGGTAATTGGCTGAATTTTTTTATGTGGGTTTTACTACATTAAATCCAAGCATAAGACATAATCAATTTAAGATAACATTTATGTTAGATAGCACAGTTAAAGAGGAAATCCATAACAAGTTAAGGTTTTTCTTTAATATCATGTTTGTTGCAATGTACAGAAAACATGGCCAAAGTGCACAAAGAAAACAAGAATGCTAGAATATCAGGAGTTTCTTGACTGATTCAGTAATTTGTTTTGTATCTCTTTGCATTTTGTACTGTGTTTAATCAGGGACGGAATTATGTTCATATCTCTCTGAGACTGCAGTCTCTAACACAAATTCAACTTGTCTATATTAACTTTTTTTGCTGACATTCTGCTGGCTGAATCTTAGATAATTGGCTCAGTCTCAAGCAAATCCTCTGAAATTTGCAGACAGCCTATATGAGACTGAACATTATTCTAAGAATGAAAGCATGCTTCTTCCAACCTCCTCAATCTATATAGTTTTCATCAATACTCAAGACACAGGGAACACATGGAATATTGTGGGACACACACCCACCCCCCCACACCACACATGTTCATTATTAGCCCTTTTTAATCAGTTTTATAAGTAAGTCCTAAATATAGGTCAACACCTGTCATGCAGAAAACTCAAAAATACAGTCAGTTAAAATTTCAAGAGTAGATCATTCCCACTTGAATTTGCTGTCTTCCTTTTAAAGGTTGGAGGGAGTGAATGAGTTCTTTTGAGACGGAGAAAGAAGGTATAGGGTTTTGGGGTTTATTTGGCTTTTACATTGCTCGTTTAGTCAATATTTATAAATGTCATTTCTGTCTATTGGCATTTTCTTCCCCTAGGCTGCTGCAAATGAATTACAATTGTTTTAGATGCCATTCTGTTTAATAAGAGATTTTAGCAAAAAAAAAAAAAAGTATCCTACACAAAATTACACATAGGCATTTCTCTTTTGGATACAAAATTGAATGCCTCCTTCTCTTAGTGCACAGGGATATTCATCATGAAAATAATCCAGTCGATGGCTTGCTATCAGGTATAACCAGACGGCTCCATTGGTGTGAGTGGCCCAAGAGTAACCTCTGCTGCCATTGGACAAGGCTGCCCGAAGAATTACTTCTGCAACTGGCATGGTACAGAATGAAGGATGGATCCATCTAATAAAAGAGAAATTACTTAGTGAAGAAAAACATATAAAAAAAACCCAAACCCTGATTATTGTCTAAACATCCTTTTTCCTCTTGCCTCCTTAAAAGATTTATACTCGCAGCCCTGAATTTTGAAGATTGAACAGACAAGACCAACAGTATGCACAGTCTGTTCCTCCTCCAGCATCCCATCAGTGCAACAATCCACTCCATCCAAATTCTCTCCTAAATAAGCACCATCAAAGCCCATGTTTTTTCCTCTACCCCAATAGCAAAAGTTTCCCAGTTCTTGTACATCATGTTGCATTCAATCAGGGCTGGAACTACACTTTGTCATGGTCTCACAATGTCCCTAATCTTAAAATCATAGAATCATAGAATAGTTAGGGTTGGAAAGGACCTTAAGATCATCTAGCTCCAATCCCCCTGCCATAAGAAGGGACAGCTCATGCTAAACCATGCCACCCAAGGCTCTGTCCAATCTGCCCTTGAACTGTGTCCAACCTGACCTTGTGGCCAGAGATCCCTCAGACCCCATATACTGAGTATATCAGGGCTTTCCACAGCTATGCTTCACTCCTTGTGGCTTTAATTGCACGTAAATAATTTCTCCAAACTTTCTCTCACACACAGAAGCAATGGCAGTCCTGTATAGCCCCTACTGCCTGGGGTGGTTTTACAACCAGTGGCTCATTCACCTGGCTCAAAGCAATTCATTGTAGAGCTGAGAGGAAGAGATTTACTGAAAGAAAAATCTTCCAGAATATGTATCATGGACAATGGACTTTTAGCACTGTTTTTCTCTACATGTTCTCTCCTATTTCACTGCTCCACTTGTTCATTGTTGACCTTGGTGACTATTTCAATGCTATATTATTAAGTCAGTGGCAAAGATGAACCATTACCCATGTTCTTTAAGTCATACAGCATTCAGTAGAAATCCTGCTATTAATGTGTGATGCTATAATCTGTTGCCAGGACATAACCAGATTCATATTATACAAAACACCATATTGCCTTTGAGTAAGAAAAGTTAATTTATACTCCACCGACCTTTTGGTTATGCATGTGTATGCCTCCCATTGCTCCAGGCTCCAGGTAAATGGTACAGTCTAGATATCAGGTAGTTCATTAGATCAATATTCTATCTCATTACATGGATGGAATTTGCAGTGTCTTCCAAAGCCCAATTTAATTTCTTTCACCTCTCAAATAAAACACTACCTGAAAGGTTTAGTTGATAGATGACCCCATTTTATCTGATGACGGTCTTCAAGGCATATGTGGCAGTATATCTTATCTTATTAGTAAAGATCATTAACTACTGCATAATTGCCACTCTATGACACATAATAGTTTCATCTATTATTATCGTTCTTGTCCTGTAATTCAATTTCATGATTATGGTTTAACAAATCAAGGCACATGGCAAACATATATTTTAGCCATCACTTAATATAAAGTCATGTTCCTGACAAGATACATAGGGTGGTGCTACAAGACATTTCTCCATTTCACCCTTTTTGGTTTACAGAAGTGTCTTCCCTTCTCTCCTATTTCTTAGCATATTAAATACTGAATCAGAAAAAAATTGCTAGATTATACTTTCACTGCATTCAGTCGTCTCTTCCTTCTTTAGGAGAACATCTGTAATTTGCTAGGGGCTTACCAAGCACTGAGGACAGCCCTTGCTTCTAGGAGATTATGAAACAACGGTACTCTATAAGAGTTGCCTACTTAAGATTTGCCTAGAGGACATATATTCCACAAAATTTTTCGCCACACCCTCTAGGTAACTTGAAGCTTGCAGGAGAACTCAAAATCCTCCCCAACAATATGCCATCAAGAGAGAGAAGACCAAATTACGGGTAACGCTCTTGCCCTTGGAACAGTGTACATGAAGATATATACATGCATCCTAAAAAACAGGTTTCTGCAGTGGTTTTGAAATGTATATATGGAATACTCACTGTGTGCTTACACGTGCACACATACCTAGTGAGACTGAGATCTACTCACCTCTATAACTTATCAGAGATTTCACCACCAGCAACAGTGTTTTCCTGTAATTCTAAGGAACAAATGCAGTCCACCTCTCCCAGGCCAACTTTTCTCATTCTTTAACAAGCAGACCATTAAGCCATTTCCCTCTCTCTTACTCTCTCAGTTTCATTGAATAATTATTGTTGGTTCCAAAAGCTGTAATGGATGCTTTATCTCCTCTCCAGTGACCATTCACCAGAAAATAAGATGCATAATTAAGAACTCTGTGAGGGAAAGAGAAAAATTATTCCCTTTATATAGATGATTTTAAATTAATTTTATATGAATATGAATTAACATGATTTAATACTAATTACCAGAGAGACATTAATTCTAATATACCTAAGTAAACCCTGATAGGAACAGTGATCAGTGATTACTGAGTCTCTGTACTACTACCCAAAACTGTGTTACATTTTTATCTGGGAGTAAACTGGCAATAGAAGTAACCAACCAGGGGGGAAGTTTCATGAAAGCAGATGAAAGCTGTCAAAGTTGCTGAGGAATAACTGTGGAACTTTATTGAGCTCCTATCTGAATCTTGTATTAACAGGAATTGACACTTTCCTACTGGCTGCATTCATCTTTTCCTCTTATATCCATGCTTTATTAAGGTCCTGTTGAGAGGAAAGGTGATTTTATGAGAATGGTTCTTAGATATATGATTGAATTCTTGAAAGGCATTTTCCTCTGGCCTTTGGAAAGCTATTTATATAAGGCTTTTGCAGCGAGGCAATGAGGAATGCTAGGTTTACTAAGAAATTTTCACATTTAAATACCATACATGCTAATTTTCTAGCATATGTGACAAAGAATGATTAGATTTACTAAAGCTGTCATAAAACTTGTCTGTGGTTCTACACTTAGTTACTTTCCTGCCATCGTATTTCCTTAGCCTGCTGGAAAGCCTGGTCTCAGTGATGGAGAACATTCCATCATGTAAACAGTATGGAGGTAATAAATGTAAAATTCCCCATGTCCTGATTTCTCACCAACATTGCGTAAGCAACCTCAGAACTTCAGGTTCCATGAGTTGCTTCATAAACCTAGGAATCCCAAGGTTTTCATAATTTTGAATTCTAAAATAAGCCTCTAGACATGTTGTCTCAAGAGTCCTGCTCCAAGAAGTTCAGGATAGTCCCCTCAACAGATGACTGTAGGGAGAACTCTATTTATGGCCAGAAGTCTATTGTCTTTCACAGATACCTGACAATTATGAGGGCTTTTTCTCTTAAAAGAACTAAACAAAATTTTGAAATATCAATAACGTCCACAAAGCAGAAGTGTCTTTTCTGCCTGAGACAGTACGGCCTTAATCACCCTTAGCTCTCAGTAGGATTCCTATGTTCCTATCCAAGAATCTCAGACAGGACTAATATTTTCTGATATATAACTTTTCTGTTCATGTGCAGTAAGTCTTTTCCTTTGGGGTTACATTAGGCTTCCTGTGCTTGAGTAGCTCCTGGTGCTACAGTAAAACTGGTTATGCTCATTCTAATAAATGGTAACAGAAAATAGATCCTCAAGGCCAAGCAATTTCAGATGCTAGCCAGTTCCCCACATTCAAGGATAGATAACTTCAACCTTCTTAAAAACAGACTATTGCAACCATTTCACTGAATTTGCACTGTGAGATGGGGTGAACTGAATAATTCTTATTTAAGAAGAGAGGATGGCATAAATTTTTACAAAATAAAAGCAGTTGTGTGATGCAGCTTTGCATTAACAACTAATCAAGTATGACAGCGTCAGATAATAAAAAGAAAGTTATTTTTTCTGTTCAGTAAATGTAATTTAGTCATAGCAATATTTCTGAAAGACACTGTCGTAGAAAGTTTTCCATACTCAAATACCAAGACATGGAAGCAATCAGATATCTTGTGCAAGTTGACTATGGACAGACTGTTGCCTGGAATAGGGTATCAGAGTTTCCAGCTGTAGAAGCTGGAAACACATAGACACTGTCTGGTTCAAACATCAGTTGAAACAGAAGCACCTGTGTTTGATTTTTCTGCCTTCAGGGCTGGAGCAAAAGAAGCAATTCAGTAATGATCACTTAAAAAGGGGCTGGCTGAGTTTAATAAAGGTCATTGGGTGGTGAAGCTTGTAAGATGAGTATATATTGCTGTCTGCAGTACTTAGGAGTCTTTTTTTTGATGTGATTCAGGTCTTTGGTGCAAGTCTGTAGTCTAGATGAGGGGATTTTTCTGGAGGCAGAGCCCTGGCAATCTCGTGAAGTTCCATTTGGGAAAGTATGCAGGCTGGGAAGTCAGTTGAGCTTCTGTACAAGTGTAAGGATTTTTATGTCAGTCTTCTCTGCTTTCTTACTTGAGGAACAATATTAGGTAGTGCTTATTCTGAGGAAGAAAAAGACCTTATAGGCATATTTTCTCTCTAATGAAAGATCACAGATGTCGGAGTTCTGTTCTTATGATCTCTGTTGGAAATTAATTTTCACTACTGTTCTTGATTCTCTTTTCGCTTCTCCCTGTCTCTATCTCCTAGTGCTCTTAAGCTGATACTAGATATGAAGGAAAAAAGGGCAATGTTCTCTTGCTGTTACCTTACAGAAGTAGATAATTACCATCAGCTCAAAGACCAAATGCTTTTGCAAGCATAGGGAAATGAAATGTTTGAGTTCAGTGTAAGAGAGGAAGTGTAATGGCAGTTCTGAGCTAACTTGAAGCACTGGTAAGTTCTATGGGTCCTGAAGCACTGACCTTAACATCTCATATCAGGGGAATTATTCCTTAGAAGAAGAGATTGAACATGCCTATCAAAATATTTTTACATGAATACATCTCTCTGATTCATCTTGGAGGGGACAGTGGGTTTGAAGTACTAACTGTGCCTTCATGCTGAAAAATCAAGGGATAGTTGTTATTGCCTGGAGGAGTTTTTACTCCCACTAGAGCTAAATGAGAAAACATTTTACCCACAACCCTTTATGTAAGAACAAACCTAACCAAACTGTTGACTACAGAGAGCGACATAGAATAATTGCTGTCATTGCAGGGAGCTTAAGGTTTTAGCAATTTCTAGTAGTCTGAAAAGTCTTCTTACTGCCTGGCTACAAGCTACCTTTGAAGAATCTGCCCACTGTAGTAATTGTATTTAGTGGCATGCCTCCAGTTTAGAGACTCCATTTGAGTAAACTTGTGCTGTAGTTGAGAGTCAAGCTTTGAGTTGCAGTTTTTGATTGAAAAATGCTTTACCTAATTCATCTGTGTTAAGGATGGCAAAAAAATCAAACCCTCCTACACACCCTTTACTTATCACCCTGGCTAACACACTAGTAAATGTGTCATCAACAGTGCAACACCTATTACTGTGAATTCCAAACAGCCAACACTGAAAGTCAGATCTGAACCTGTAGGGAAGGTATAAATTGATAAGACTCTTTGAGAAGCCATAAATTACAGGAAAGCAAGAGGAACATCTTTAAAGGGCTGGCAACAAAGATGACTGAACACAAAAATGCTAGGCAAAATCATAAATACCTTGTTTTTATGAGAAAAGGGTAATGAAAACTTTGCTAGCTTGGGGGGTGGGGAAGAGGGGAAGGAATGGGGAGATGTCAGTGGTTTAGAAATATCACTGAAGAAGGAAGATAAAATCCTTGGCAATATAAAGACCTTAATG
The DNA here is from genome assembly GCA_009867235.2 of Psittacus erithacus. NCBI lineage: Eukaryota > Metazoa > Chordata > Aves > Psittaciformes > Psittacidae > Psittacus > Psittacus erithacus. The sequence goes on along the minus strand of WYDI02026814.1, from coordinate 5,763 downwards.
CAGCATACTAGAAAAATAATGAGGTAAAATGAATCATTATCATTAGTGAATATTTAGCTGGTATAGCATAACAATTAATACCACTATGCAACTTTATTAAGGTGCTTTCTACAGCACCTCACCCATCTTCTATAAAAATTGAAATATAAATCTAATTTAAAACCTAAATGGAATGTTAAAGAAAATCCATGGATATGTTTTCAATACAGTATTTTAATGTCCTGCTATTGTCGCCTTTTATCATCTCTGCAAGCCTGCAGAACCAAGGAATGATAATGTATTAATGCAATAAAATGTAACAGAATTTGCTAGGTGTGAAAAAGCTCCAGGTGGAGGGACGAAGTGAGAGAGCTATAGAGGTGTTTTGTGTAAGTAAACCGTGACCCACCTTGGCTGAAAGCCCCAGTTCTCAGAGGCTCAGAGAACACAGCTAGTTGGGAAATTATAAGAAAGAGGAGGTACACAGGGGAGGAGCTCTATGAATACGGTAGAGTGTTAGATAAGCTCTGATTGCGCAAGTTAGATGTAAGGATAGTTTTGTACGTATCCCTGTCCAGCAAACCTTGGTTTGCCTAGTACACCACTTTGAGGGTACTGGCATTAATTCTTCTGCATTCTTGTTGGGTTTTTTGAGGGGGGGTTTGTTTGTTTGTGGGTTGTTTTTTTTAATAACTTCTAGCCTGTCAAAGACACAGCTCTTTGGCTTCTGTTATTTCATTAGTGGGAGTAATGGTATTCTGGGTTAGCCTTGAGGAAGCATCTAAATAAGTAGTTGCAGGGAGTTGCAAATGTTGAAACTTGGGCAGTTGCTCTGTCCATGCTTCAAGTTGATCACAAATCACCCAGAAATGGAGATTTCTGTGTGCAACAAGCCACACTCACAATAAGCCTCAACTAAGAGTACCAAATGAACTCTTTATGGCCTTACCCTGCACATTTTTTACGGAATACACCCCAAGAAAAAAAAGAATGTTTGTAAACTTTGTGTTTGTATTCTTCAGACTCCATATTTGTATCATCTCTGTATTGACATTCCATATAAAATCAAGTTAAAGGTTTTCAAATGTGTTGCAAGTGTAGAACAATTGCACTTTTTTATTCCACAGTAACACAAATAAATGTCCAGAACATTCTTTATCAGTCAAGCTAAGCTTCTTAATTTTTCCTTTGGATAATTCTAAAAAATGGGAAGTCAGGACTGCCTCTGGCTCAGACCTGTAGTTTAGTTAGTTCAGTATGAAGATAATGATCAAGAATAAACTCTTCAAAAGCATACAAATGTCACCTGCAGTAAGCTGACATGGGATGGTGGTTCTATGAAAATATTTTGCCTTAATTTTTATACTTGTCCTTTAAGCACAGGGGTTTGTACTCCTCCTAGAACTGATAATCAGCCTCATCTATAAATTTAATATAATGAAGTATAATATAGTAGGAGTCTTGAGGGGGGAAAAAAAAAGTTGTGTGCTTTCCTTTACCCTTCCCATTTATTCCTTTGAGACTCTTGGTTTATATACGTTTTTGTTCTTTACAGCATCTTTTCAATTTAAGATTTGTCCTTATTCCCAAAAGATGAAGTTAATTAACAAAAACAAAAAAAATTAAAAAAATCCCTTTGTTCTCCTTGCTTTCTACATTAAAGGGCAGAGTTCTAACTCATCTTTATTCATCTTTTATTTATTCAAATATCTTTTTATAAATTAATTGGGAACTCTTTAAAAAGGCTATGTTAACATCTTGGGGGAAGAAAGACCTTTGTTTAATACACAAATATGCTGAAACAATGTGACTGAATCAACATAACCAATACTTAGAAGGATTCTTTGAGGGAAATTAATTCTGTGGACCTCTTCAAGCTTAATTTTGTCTAGTATAAACATGATCCAGTAATTAAAAAAAGGCAAGAATATCTGAAAATCATGATGCAAAATAACTTTGTCATCTTCATTTTTTAACTAAATTTAGCTTTTTGTAAAAATGGACACTGAAACAAAATTTTCTTGTCATTTTCCATTACAAGTTAAGGTTTTTTTAAGAGTGTTTGAAGTTGTATTAGGGGAGAAGTTGTGTAAAGGGGCAGTAAATGCAGTCTAGTAATAGGAAGCATCAGCAAAGAATGGAAGACAAAGGATGATATCAGCATCTTTACTATAGCCTAACTACTTAAAGGTCATTATCGTGATTGTTGTTGCTTTAGCAATCTCTATATACCTCTGTTTTTGAAGGATCTGTCCTGGTGTGTATGCTAGTTATTTTTCTGCAGAATGACACATCAAATTTTAGTGAGATAAATAGGTAAGACTGAGAATTTATAGGATACACTCCTATAAATAGAAAATGAGCCATTCTGTATCACTATATGGAATTGATAATTAACTAGCGATGATGATCCAATGTGTTGTTCAGCACTAAACATTTCCTTTGTATTAAAAACTGAAATGACTCTCCAAAATTTCATTTAATTGCATTTTAAACATTTAATGCTTAAAATAAAAATTCAGCACTTTAATTTATGTGTTTTTCCCTTGGGGGAGTTGAGGTGTTGTTTTGTTGGTTTTTTCCTTGTTGGTTTTATTGGGGGCGGGGGGGAGGAAGGAGGGCTGGGGCTTGGGTGTTTTTTTGTGTTTTTTTTTTCTTCTTCCACCTCCCCCCTCCCCCCCAAAAAAAAAATTTGGGTTTAACGAGACTACTCTGTCAGGAACACTTGTCTTTTGCATCCTGTGCTCCCTGTCCTGTCTCTGAGGCCAGGCAATATTGATGGAATTCCTGCTACACTTCCTTAAAGCTCATCCATTAAAGCATGAATCCCATAAGACAAGCTGAAACAGGTACCAAATGTCTGATCTAATTCCAACCCTCCTTTGGCATCTTCATTCTTGGAGAGCTTCATCATTAAACCTGGACAGAACAGTAATAGCATAATACACAAATTGATTTGGAAGGTATTTCCAGAAGGTATCGGCTCTTGAAGCCAGAGAAACTGCATCTAAGTTATTCTTGACAGAAGTTCATTTACTTCCACAAAAGTGCCCAGAACTGAGGACTCAACACCTTCCTCTGGCAATCTAAACTTCTTTCTTCTCATCAGAAGAGTCCTCCTACAACCTAACTTGGATGCTTCCTGCTCCAGCTGAAGTTGTACTTGGTTTGAGCTCAGGTTCTGCAGCCAGTTTTCAATCTCACTGAAAGCCAGCAAATGTAAATAAATTGGTGTCACCTCGTACTAGTCCTCTTTCATAATATTAATCCCAGATGCTTATTTCAGTGCTTGAGTAGTAATGCAGTGGTTGGAGAGCTAGTACAAATAGCAGCCCATCTCTCCATGTAGAATGTGTCTATAGTGAAAAATTTATTGAGATAAGGCAAGCCTTAGGCTTAAACAGAAGTGAACCACTCTTGCACATACTGCTGATTCTTTCAAGCACTCTCCCAGGACTGTGCAACTTGTGTGCTTTAAGGTATAATTGCCGTTACAGTGTCAGAGTAGCACCAGGAGTGGGAAGTTGATGGCTCAGCAAGTGGTAGCTTAACTAAAGAATAAGCATACTGAAGGACCTCACCAGAATGTTTTTCAGGATAAAGTCTTCAAGCATTTTATAAATAGTAGCTAATCATACATCAAAGGCTGGAGGGTTGTTTTGTTTTTTTTTTCCTTTTCTCTAGAAAAGCCCAGAACATGCAGTTATCTTTCATCTTGTCAGGCAGGCAGTCCATAGGAGAGACATTGACAGAGTACAAAGCAAGCGACTGCTCATCTTGCACCCATCCTTTCTTCTTGAAACAAAGGAGCTACATATTTTCCTCCCATGTAGAACAGGTAAGTACATGGTTGACTATAAGAAGAGCTGTATTGATTTGGTCTCCACATAGTGTGAGAAATGGAAAAGAACTGGTAATTACCTGCCTCATAATTCTGAACATGATGAAGCAGGAAGAACACTCTAAGAAATTGCTTCCCATGAAGTAATTAATCTTTTAATTTTCTTTTTCCATCCATCTCATGACTTCTTAATGTGTCCTTAATTCTCATTGAATACCACAGAAATAGTCAGTTCTACACACTTCAATACATATATTACTTTGGAAGTCCTTATTTCTTCATATATTTGCCTTCTGTAAACTGGAGTTGCCATTAGGTTAAAAATCTTTATTTGAGTAGAAACATACACCATGATTCTAAATCAGAGTAGACAGATCCAGTTTAAGAGCCTATTCTTCATTCACTCCACCCCAATTCAGCTATTATCCTTAAAGTTGTCTAATGTTAATTTCTCTGAGTAAATCTGCAGAATTCAAACCCAGTCATGTGCATTCAAAAAATCTTTCACGTATCCCTTCACCTTAGTTTCATCCATGTAGGATTGAACTTTATAAGCTGTATAATGTCTCCTTTTTAATGCAAAAGATAAATATAGAGTTTTCACACTATTTCAGAAGACACAAGAAGATGGCACATTTTACTTGGTTTCAGTCTCTTCAGAGAGAGAATACACATGAGAAACTTAGGTTATGGGTCTAAATGACAGATTAAGAGGCCAGGTAGTTTTGCAATACAGTCATGACTGGAGGGACTAGCCTGAAGGTCAAGTACTAGCTCTCCAGCAATCTCTTTGCTTGACCCAGTGACTCAAGGCAGTTCATTTGATCTGTCTTCAGCTTTATTTTCTGCATTATAACATGAATAATGTTCCCTTTATATGTGCTGCTATTGTAAGTAACGAAGTTTTTCAAGCAAATGAATTGTATTTCATTTGCACAGCTCTTCTCTTAGTTTGGAAGCATGAATAATACCCAATTCCAACCTCTTTCATACTTCTTAACTGAAATTTTGTCTACATCTGATGTAACTGATGTCTCCATTGCTTTTATTATAGACTTGGAAAATGGCCATAATACATCATCATCATATCTGCAATACAACTGCAGTGGAAGAGTGTACTTTCCACATAAATGATACTATGAATTTGGTTGTTGAGTACATACAGTCTAATGCTGCATCTTCAAACCATGGAAAGTGTAGACGTGAAAAGGTGAGCAGGCTTATGGAATTGTCCTCTCTAAAAGCTCATGAAAATATGGCAAGAAGTGTCAAGGAAGGAAATATGGAATGGAAATGAGAATAAGAAAAGAACTACCTTCCTAAAATGACCTCATTAAAAAGCTAGATACATGTTTGCTAAACTCCTGCTGAGATGACATTAAACAAAAGATCCTTTACAACTGAAAGATATTAAAGGATACAAAAATATAATATTCCTTTGTAAATACTACACTTCAAGATATTAATTTCAGTGACTGTTTCATGCTTACCCATTTTTCACCTTGATAATGTAATTATAGCAGTACAAGATATTCCACATAGATGCCAAGATGCAATTTAACTGTCTCAGTGTTTCCTAGTCAGATTGTACCTTGCATTTGTCCCACGAATTGCACAGGTATTGATAGTTATCCTATGGGAAGTCTTGCTGATATATTTGCTGGGTTCGCATTATCTCTATCCTGATGTTACAGGAGGCGCCAGAAATCTGTAACTTCATTGATGTAGAAATCTAAACAGACTCAAAAGTCAAAAATCAAAACTGAGTGTGCTTTATCAGTGCAAATCCTTGCAGCATTGTTTATTTCTGTCACTAGAACACTTATTCCCTTATGTTTTTCATGACTGTAGGTGTTTGTTTATGCAAGTTTGTCATGGGTTCAGCAGTAGCAGTCATTTTTTCTCCTTCTTAGTGGCTGGTGCAGCACTGTGTTTCTAACTTT
>WYDI02026812.1:0-18976 GCA_009867235.2 Psittacus erithacus | reverse complement strand
AGCAAGCTGCTCTAGTGGAAGGTGTCCCTGCCCGTGGCAGGGGTTGGAGCTGGAGGAGCTTTAATGTCCCTTCCAACACAAACCATTCCATGATTCTATGTAGGAATAATGACATCCATCTCACCCCAAGGGGCTGAGCCTCCCCCTGCCCTGAGCTCAGGAGCAAACAGAGCTGGCCTGGGCTCAGCCCTGCCCTCAGACGTGTCCTGCAGCTCGGCACAACCGCAGAGCCTGACCCTGCAGGCACCTGCCTCTCCAACCTGCCCTCCCTGCCACAGCTCAACCAGGACAGGCTTGGAAACACCCAGCACAACCACCAAAGAGACACCCTATGAAACACTCAGGGGCTTCCTGGCGAAGTTGATGACATTTAACGACCAGCAACACTCAGACCTCAGGGCACAAAGGGATCTGTTTATAAATCTACAATCACCCAGCTGTGAAGCAAAGGTGCTGCTAGCATGGGGGGCTTTCTGTTCCACATCTGCTGCCCCACACGGCACAGCCCACCTCCGCTGTTGGTGATGGTGACAGGCACGCCCTGCACTTGCACGCCGTTGATGTTGATGGTCTGCATGGCCTGGGCCGCGGCGGCCAGCTGTGCTGCACTCAGGCTGATGATGCCTCCGGCCGGAGCGATCTTGGGCAGGGTGCGCTCCTTGCGCACGGTGGGTTTCCTGCTGCTGCTGCTGCTGCTGGAACCCCCTGTGCTGGAGCTGCGGGACACGGGGCTGCTGCAAGAGGTCCCAGATGGAGCCACGGTGATGGCCGGGGCTTCCTGGAGCAGCACTGTCTGCAGCTCACCCGATGGGGTTTTGAAGTAGACCTGAAGGCAGGAGAGAAGAGGAATGAGACCGGGCAGTGACACCGGGGAGAACCCCCCTCCACCCTCCCCGCACAACCCCGGGCCTGCCATGAGCCAAGGAGCAGCTGTCCAAGCATCTAAAGACCCTTTGTGGGCCTCCTGAAGAAAGGTCCCAGCCCTGCATGGCAGCAAAGGGCTGCTCAGGCCTTACAGCCAAAGGCAACGCTAAAGACATGGTCCAACAGGCTGTGAGTCCCCATTTCCCAAGAGCTCCTGAGCAGGCTGCCTCATCCCAACCCCAGCTGGTGGCACAGCAGAGCTTCCAAGGACACTGTGCTCCTACAGGCCCTCCCAGTGTGTGAAGGGAGCTACAAGGATGCTGGAGAGGGACTCTTCATCAGGGACTGCAGTGATAGGACGAGGGGTGATGGGTTTAAACTGAAAGCAGGGAAGTTCAGGCTGGAGATAAGGAAGAAGCTCTTTACTGTGAGGGTGTTGAGGCGCTGGCACAGGGTGCCCAGAGAGGTGGTGAATGCCCCACCCCTGGCAGTGTTCAAGGCCAGGCTGGACAGGGATTTGGGTGACATGATCTAGTGTGCGGCATCCCTGCCCATGGTGGGGGGCTGGAACTGGATGATCTTCAGGTCCTTTCCAACCCCTTCTATGATTCTATGATAAAAGCAGATGGCCACGAAGGGAGACTTAATAAAGCCCTGCCGAGACAACCACTGTGCTCCTCACCCTTCTTAAGACAGTAGAGAATCCACACAAGCAATGCCTAAAGTGGATGCCAAGTTGGGAATCTGGTGGCTTATAAAACCTTTCTACAACGCCTGGGTGAGGGCTCAGAGGAGAAACAGGGCAGAGGCCTGGAGGGGGAGGACTCGGGAGGTGGTACCTGGGTAGGAGCATGTTCCGTCGTCTGGATCTGGAAGTTCTGGGAGGGTTTTTGGGGGACGGTGGGGAGCGTGGCAGAGGCGGCCTGGACCACACGCAGGGCCTGCTGCGGGATCTGCACCACTTGCGGCTCCTGCTTGGGCTGCACCACTTGTACCTGCTGCACCACGGCCGGCTGGCCAGAGCCTGGGCTCTGCACGATCAGCAGGTTGTTGCCTGCCTGGATGATGTTCTCCGCCGTGGTCTCTATCAACACGGTCTCCACCTGCTCGGCCACGGCCACCGTGGTGGGCTGGGTGGGTGACATGGCCTTCTTCCGAGGCTTTTTGATGGGTTTTGAAGTGCTCTCTGCCAGGAGCTGAGCCTGGGCACCCGGCTCGGCAGCGTTCACCAGGTTGTTCACGGGCAGGGTCAGAGTCACGTTGCTGCCACCGCTTAACTTGACCACGCTGCTCGTGCCCTGCACTGGGGAAGCTCCACCCTTCTGCACCGGAGCTGGTTTGATGGGCACGGGCTTGTGAGAGGAAGACGAAGAGGTGAGGATGGCTTGATTCGTGCCCGGAATAATCTGGATCTGGTTGGGCTGCACCTGGATGGTCTGTCCCCCCGTAGCCTGGATCTGGGGCACTGCCTGGTACTGGATGTTGGTGGCGGACGAGCGGGTCCCCTTGTTGATGACAGTTGGGTTCTGGATGGCAAAAACCAGCTGCCCCCCGGGGTAGGAAGTGCTGACCTGAGAGCCCTGGATCTGGAAGACGTTTCCTTTCGACGACAGGATCCCAAAGCTGTTCTTACCGGAGCCCAGAGGGAGCGGGGCAGGTTTGATGGGGACGAGCTTGCGCGGCGTTGGCTGAGGAGGGGCAGGAGGAGTCACGACGGCTTCTGCTGCGGGGGGCCCGATTTTGCTACATGTCGCTGCGAGGAGGGCGAGAGGAGATGGTTGGGAGTCCTGGGGAGCAAAGGAGGAGATGGGCACGTTAGAGATAGGGGCTTGTGCCACACAGCTGGAGATGCAGCCAGCGAAGGAAAGGGTACACGCTGTCAAAAGCGATCCAGTCCATGCCAATGAGACACCCCTTGTTAAGGGAGCTGCTTAATTACCCCCCCATGTGTGCCTAAATGAACCCCCTCACACTGCTTTCAGCCATCAGGCTGGAGATCACCTTTTACTCATGTGCCTACATTCTTACAGCTGCAAGTACCCTGCAATGACGCTGGTATCACGTAACCTGGAGTGTCCCAGGCAGTTTTAATTCCAAGACCACCTTGTGCTAATGTGACCCAGGAGGAAAACACACAGAAACAACACTCCAGAAGAGCTGGGAACAAGCCCAGAGGGCAGCTCCCAGCCTGCCCTGCAACCTGCCCTCCTCCTGATGCTGCAATGCCAGCTGCAGCAGAGGCAGGAGGGGCTGAAGGACGTGGTGTTTGCTCGTGTGCACCCCAGGACATGTTCCTGCACTCACCTGGGCGCTGGAGGCAGCCGGCTGCAGGTATTCACTGGGGCTGACGGCAGCAGTTGCAGCCATGCTGCCTCTGGATCTGCGAGGAGGAAGCACAGAGATGGAGAAGTGAGACCAGCAACAAGAGCTGCAGCACAAGACCCCAATGCCCTGCGTCCCTCAAACACATTCACATGCCTTCAGCAAGGGGGGATTATAAAGGGGCCAAGGAAATCCCATCAGCTCATCACCTTCACATTCCATGGGACCTCTGTTTGCCAGCAAAGGGAAGTGGCAGTCACAGTGAGCTGCAGCCCTCACCTGACCCGGACTGACAGAGCCCATCACCACGCTGAGTCTCTATGGAATTAAAGGGGCACTTAAGGGACTAGAGGGGTAATGTGAGGATGGGGGAGACCCTTTGGCCTTTCCTTGAGAGTCTGCAATCTCCAACACTCATCCCTTCTGCTGCCCTGAACGCTGCAGGGTGACAACACCGAGGCTGAGGCTCTTCTTGTCACTGGGGCAGCTACAAGAGCTTCTTTTGAAGGGTTTAAGCCAGCAAAGCCAGGGAAAGGGACTCCTAAATCCTCACCCTTCACTAAACCTTTTGTTCTGGACTAGGAAGATGTTTCATCCTTGACATTTCCTTTGGCAAACTCATCCCACAGCCGCTTGTGTGGCCCCACACCTTGATAGTATTTGCCTCAATAAAGTGCCCCAGAGAACGTGTCTGAGCTGGAACGCTCTTTATTATGGCTGCCGACAACGTCCTGACTTCACATAGGGAATTATGGCTCTCTGAGGAACGTGGATACTTCAGGTTTACTCCAAAGTGCAGCCCCATGCATCCACACGGCAATGGGAAGCCAGTGCTGTGGGATGCCTGGATGCAGGAGCAGCGGGAAGCACAGGCACCATGAATGGCCCATAACAAGCCAGAAAAGCAACTGCTCCGTAAGCACAGCGAGAGGCTGCCTGTGGCTGACAGCGAGCAGGCAAGAACCACATCCCAGGCCTGGCTCTAGCACAGGCAGAGCCACTGTTTAACAGCCTCCACTCCTGCCCAGGGAGCTGCAGGAGATCCAAGGGGTGGGGAAAACAAGGTGTGGGGTTGGTTTAAAGGGAGCAAGCTTCACGCTCCAGCAGCATCGCTTGCAACGGAGGCACCAGCACAAGCTGGCTGAGGGCAACGTCCAGCACCCAACCTCAGGAAGGACAAACTTGACCTTGCTTGAAGCAGCACCCACTGCCAGTGCATGGATGCAGGAACCCCGGACACAAGGCACATCTGCTTTGGGAAAATAAGGGGTCCCTTCACTTCAAAGGTGTGCACTGGAGCTGTTGCTGCCCCACACAAGGGCCGATTGTCGCATCTCAATCCAGCTTAAGGCTGGGAGGAAAGCCCTGTCGGTTACTGGGATGCAGGCAACGCTCGCGTGGAACCAGGCCCTCAGCTCCTTATCCATCCCGAGCCAGACATCTCCTCCCTGGGAACACGAAGCCTTTCACTACACAGAAAGCCCTAAGAAAGGCAGCCCTGAGCCAAGTCACCAAGGAGCCCGCTTGCCCACGGCAGGCAGCTCACCCCTCACTGCTCCTGAGGCTCTTTCACAGCCCTGCCATGAACCAAGCACATAAATCCCCTGGGAAGGGTCAGCTCAGAGTCCCTGATGGCACCGCATGGGAATTACAACCCCATTCCTTAGCGAAGGGCATCCCATTCCCTGGAAGCTGGGGCAACCTCCCGGCGCTGGAAGCATCGGACGCTTGCGTCCAGCAGAGCTGGCTGCTGATAAAAGGCTGTTTTCTCCCCAGAGAGCTCAATGGCTGCACCCTCCCTTTCAGCAGAATTAGGGCACTGCTGAGGATTAACAGCCCTGACTACAAATAAAGAGCACTGCTGAGCTGGCTGGAGACACACACACGCATTCCAGGAGAGATCCCATTAACCCCAGCCAACAACAAGGGATAATGACTGAGGGAGCAGAGCTGTGTGCCCGCAGCCACGGTGCAATCCCTCCACCCGTTTCTCACTTGTCCGACTCAGGTCCCAAGTCCAGCAGTGACAGTTTCACATCCCAAGGGTGTAACGTGGTACAAACCTGCTCCCAGCGCAGTGAAACCAAAGCACAGGTTTGGCCAGGAGAGAACTGGGAATGGGAGCAGCGTCGCCTGCAAGGAATGCTTTAGGATGGGCCCTGGGGGATACAGACCCTCTGGAGGGGCAGGAGCTCCCCTCCGGCCCCAGTGCAGACGCTGCACCATCGCTTGCTCTCTCTTACACACTTATTCATCCTCATATATTCCAGGTCCAGTCTGCCTTGCCCTAAGCCCCCAGGCAAGCCTCAAGCAGAAGAGGCTTCGCCCTTAGACACTTAAAGGGCACTGATGCATGAAATCCACCTTTTTCCAACCATCCTCCTCTTCCTCAGCTTGTCACAAGTACAGAAACCACCTCCACACACACCACGATGCGTTCCTCACCCTTTGCCTGCCTTCACCCCTGCAAAAGGGCAAAGCCACCAAAACCTGAGCGATTCCTGGCTCCAGAACCATTGCCTTTATTATGTTCCTCAAACAAGCACAACCAAGGCTCATTCCTATCCCAGGACATGCAGACCAAGCACCCATGTCCTGCAGCTCAGGCAGCACAGGGGCTTCTGTAGAGCTACAAAACACCCTCTGGGGGTGGGACACGAGAGATTCCGTGTATTTTAGCCCTGGATTTCAAACCTTATCACCACAATTTCCTTGTTACCTTCTCCCAGTGCCTTTCCAAGAGGACATACACATGGGGATTCCAACTGGAGGGGAGGCTTTGCTCCTCATCTGCCTGATGGAGCTGGCTTTGGGGGTGCAGGGGTGAACACTCGCCTAGCTTCCAGCACTCCTCCAAGTTACCACGGGTTGAATTCACTCCTTGCGCATGAATGTGACTCAGAGCCCCCCCAAATCCATGACAGAGAAACCTCACTCGGGCTCACGAAGCACAGGCAGAGGGGTGATGGCAGCCCCATCTCCTTGTCGAGGCCATACAAAGCACTCAAAGAAGGGCACGGATGAGCTCCGACAGCCGCGTATTTACACGGTAACAGCAGGAAACGGAGCCAAACCCTGGGGTAAAGCGGCCCGGGTCCCTGTTGCCGCTGTTTTAACTGTGCTCTGGCCCGGACACGCCTGTGACAGCCGCTGCCTGCTCCGTGTCCGGTGCCTGGGGGGGGTGCGGCGGATTCCCGGCTGCGATTGTGGAGGAGGAAGCAAAGAAGCGGCTGAAATAAAGCCCGGCCCGAGGGGCAGAGCGGGACGGGGCTGCCCCATAGCACCCCAACGCCCGCCATCACCCGCAGGGTCCCGCACAGACCCACACGACCCCGCTGCGCCCGCTCCCGGAGCACCGCACACAGCGCCGAGGGCCCCGCATCCCTCAGCGCACCGGGGCGGACCCCACCGCCGACTGTGCCCCCCCTCCAACCCCCGCCGGGCAGCTGCCGGCGGTCCCCGGGGAGGCGGGCTGAGGGCTGCGGGCCCGCCCCCGACCGGGCCCCGGCCCCGGAAGCGCCGCCCGCCCGGGGCTCGCAGAGGGCGGGCCGGGGAGGCCGCGCTCCCGTTCCGGGCCCGGAGCCGCCGCCGCTGCCGCTGCCTCCCCCCCGCGCCGCCGCCGCCGCCATCCCGACCCCGCCGAGGGCCCGCACAGACCCGGCCCGAGAGGCGGCTCCGACCGCTCACGGCGCCATCTTCCTCCTCCGGGGCCGCCCGGGCACCGCCCGTAAGGACCCGCCCTCCAGCGGCGTCTTGACCAATCCGTGTTCCGCCCGGCGGCGCGCTGGCCAATAGACAACGAGACGTTTTCTCGCCAGCCAATCCGCTGCGGCTTGGAGCTCGATGGGCAGCTCCGCCGAGCAATAGGACCCGTGATGGAGTGACAGCTCAGCCAATGGGAGCGGGCTCTCCGAAGTGACAGACGGAAGCTGGGGGCCAATGGGAGGGCAGATCTCTGATTGACAGCAGAGCTGGCCAATGGGAGTGAGCTCAGCCTGTCACCGCCCGCTGATTGATTGACAAGCCTCAGAAGGGGCGGAGGCGGATGTCCTCGTGGGCGGAGCCACCCAAGAGCCGCCTTCCGATTGGTCGATACCGGTTTGATTGACAGACAGAACACACAGTGAGAGACCAGAAGCAGCAGAGCTCCGCTTCTGATTGGCCAAGCGCGCCTGAAGGGCGGGTCTGGAACTTGAAGGCTGATGACGACAGCGGGGTCCCCGCGGGGGTGTCCCGGGGATGCTCGCATGGGTCCTAACGCCCCCCCGCCAACCCCACGACCACTCCTGGGACCCCCCGGCCCCGGGCGGGTGCCCCGGGACGGGACCCTCCGTGTCCCCCCCCATTGCCACCGGGGGCTCCAGCGCCTGTGGAGCCGGGAGTGCCCCCACACACCTGGGGAGGAGGACACGGATCTTACCGGTGCCCCATAGCTGAGCCCAGGCCGGGCTGCACCCCCCGTCACAGATGGGGAAACTGAGGCACAGGAGGGCGGGCCTTAGCCCCAGCACACGCACCCCCACCCGGCTCTGCACCCCAGAAGGGAGGGGACGGGACGGGGCACCCCAAGCCTGGTGGCACCCAACCCCACTGCGCCTGAAGGACCACATCTCCCTCCAGGGATAGGGGTGCTCACAGGGGTCCAGGTCCTCGGGGGGGCTCATGGTCCTCAGTCCCTTCGCAGGAGCTGGGGTGCTTGGAGGGCATTGGGGTGCCCTCTCACCTCGCAGCAGTTGGGGTCCCCAGTCTCCTCATGGGGGTTTGGGTACTCAGGGTGCCCAATCAGGGTCAGGGTGATGAAGGGGATCGGGGTCCCCCGTCTCTTCAGAGGGATTTGGGTGGTTGAAGGTGGGGTTCAGGGTGCCCAGTCCCCTCGCAGGGATCGGGGTATCCAGCAGCTGTCACACACACACACACACCCCCATCCCGAGCCCCACAGCGATTCCAAAGCCACCCCATGCCCCGCTATGGAAAAGGGGTTCCCTCATCACTTCCCAGCTCCCCTCACCGCGGTGCCAGGCCTTGCCAGGGCCCCGGGGGTGCCCAGCTGGGCTCCAGCCCCCACAGGGACCAGCACCTCCCACTGGAGCCAAATAATTGCTCGGTGCTTTGTTGTGCAGTGTCTATGGCCCGGGGGCCTCCATTTGTGGGAACTTGCTGTGGCGAGTGCCTTCCTTTTAATTACCTCCCCTCCTCATGCTCCTGCTTACTCACCGCCTGGCACCGGCGCCTCCGACCCCCGCCTCAGCCCCTGGCCCCCCTTTCCGACACCCCCTGGCCCCATGCAGGGGTCCCGGTGGTGCCCCTCGGGATTCTCTCAGTGAGCCCTCATCCCGCTCCCACCATGGGATGGAGGCAGCTGCAATGGGAGGGCTGCGGGGGGGGGGTGGCCCATTAGGGTCGCCAGGGTGGGGGCCACCCAATGGACACCCCATGGACAGCCCCAGGACCGGGCTGTGGCTACGCTCATCAACGCAGCGGAGGCACCGCGGCCACCGGCGCTCCTGACGTACCAGGGACACACGCGTGTGTGGGACGCGGGTACATCGCGGTGCTGCTGGATCCGCGTCCCTTTTCCAACCCCGATAGGGGACACTCTGAGGAAGGGGTCCCCATCCGGCATCACCCTGAGGGGACCCCGGAGCTGGATGTGAAGGCGCTGGCCCCATGCAATGCCCGCGGGCGGGTGGCGGGAGGCGGCGAAGCCCAGGGGACACGGAGCAGCCTGGCCCGGTGCCGGCGCGGGCTCGGCTCCGCTCCCGGCGCTCCCGCCCCGGCTGCCGGGACAAGCCCCAGCCTGCCCCTCCCTGCCTCAGTTTCCCCAGGCGGGAGCTGACGCCGGCTCTCGGCTCCGAGCCCGGCGCGGACGCGAGCGCGGGCACGATCGCTGCATCCATCCTGGGAAAGGGCCATGGCCGCTGGGGGTGGAGGGGACGGGGACACGGGTGGGAACAGGGACATTGGGATACAGGGACAAGGGTCCATGCAGCGAGATGGGGGACAGGGACACAGGGGATCGCACAGCGGGGCTGGGATGGGGACATGGGGATACAGGGACAAGGGTCCATGCAGCGAGATGGGGGATAGGGACACAGGGGATCGCACAGCGAGGCTGGGATGGGGACATGGGGATACAGGGACAAGGGTCTGTATGGGGATACAGGGACATGGGTCTGTACAGTGAGACGGGACGGGGACTCAAGTTGGCACAGAAAGGCTGGGATGGGGATATTGGGAATAGGAGGATGTGGGACACAGGGACAAGGGTTTGTGCAGTGAGGCAGGGGACAGGGACTCAAGCTGGAACAGCAAGGCTGGGATGGGGACGCAGGGACATGAGGATGTAGGGACAAAGGGACAAGGATTTGTGCAGCGAGATGGGGGACAAGGACACGGGGGACCACAGAGAGAGGCTGGGATGGGAACACGGGGACACAGGAACACGAGGACATAGGGACACAGAGTACGCAGGTCCATACAGTGAGGCAAAGGACAGGCACACAGGTTCGGAATGGAGATATGGGGACGTGGAAACACAGGGACACAAGGACATGGGAACATGGGGATATCTGGAGGACTGGGAGGACCCGGAGGAGGGACTCTGTACCCGGTGCTGCGCTCCCGCTCCCAAACCCACGCTCAATTACAGCAATTACGGCACATCCCGGCCCCGCTCCCGGCCGAGCTGCGAAGCTGCTGCAATGGATTCTGTGGAGTTAAAGATGTTTCGTGGAGGCTCTGAGGGACACCGGCCATGGGGACAGCAGGATGGGGACCCCGCGGGGGTCCTGGTACAGCTCTGCATCGGGGGGAGGTGGCGGTGGGAGGACTTGTGTGGCCCTGTCCCCTGTGGCATCCACATGTCCCTGTTCCCAGTGCATCTGCATGTCTCCATCCCTCATGCAGCCACATGTCCCTGTGCCAGTGCAGCCCTGTATCCCATTCCCAGTGCATCCCATTCCCCCATCCTAGGTGCATCTCCATGTCCCCATTCCCAGTGCAGCCACACGCCCCGTCCCCAATGTTGCCCAGTGTCCCATCCCTGGTGCATCCATGTGTCTCACCCCTGGTGAATCCCTATGCCCCTGTCCCCAGTGCAGCCACATGCCCCGTCCCCAATGTTGCCCAGTGTCCCATCCCTGGTGCATTCATGTGTCTCACCCCTGGTGAATCCCTATGCCCCTGTCCCCAGTGCATCCGTGTGTTCCACCCCCAGTGCATCCCCATATTCCCATCCCCATGTCCCCATCCCCTGTACATCCCCATTCCAGGCACAGCCCATCCCGGCACACGGCGCGCAGTGCCGGGCAGGTTTCCCCACACGGTGACTGACAGCCGGGGCCGGTTGGGCGCAGATAGAACAGAGAGATTAACCCGGGGCTAATTAAACCTCCCAGTTTAACCCTGCCGAGCCGCCAGCTCCATCGCCACGTCGCAGAGGTCGAGTCCCGACAGTAATTCCTGCTCCCGGTGAGAAACGCTGCCTCGGGGCACGCACCGCGGGCAGGGAAGCCGGTCGCGATAATCCCGGTAGATATCTCTGCCATCAGCCTGTCCCCGGGGACGCAGCGGTACTGGTGCCCTTGTCCCCATGATGGCACAGCTTGGGGGGGAATGGGGATAATGGGGACGGGACTGTGTCCCCTCCATTGGTTTTAGTAGCTCCTATTATGGGAGCGATGGGGCTGTGTCGTTCAGAAGCGGCCGTGGGGGTTTGGGACCCCGCAATGGGTCTGAGGGACCCCAGACTGGACACTGGTCCCCAGGTCATTAATGCCATGGAACTGTGTCCCCTCCATTGGCTTTAGTGGCTCCCATGTGGGAGCAATGAGTCTGTGCCCTCCAGGAGCAGCCGTGGGGATTTGGGACCCTGTCCTGGAGGTCCCCACTGGGTCCCACTTTGGGCTGAGGGACCCCAAACCGGGTGCCGGTCCCCACGTTTGCTCAACCGAGGCTGTGACACCCCCCCACAGAGCAGCCTGGGCCTCTCCCCCAGCACTGTCCCTGCTGTGCCAGCCACAGCAGACTCGGGGTGCCCCCCCCCGACACCCTCCAGCACCCTCGGCTGCACCCACAGCACCAGCGCAGCGTCTCCCCCCCGGAGCTGTCTGGGTGCAGAGCCCGGGGGGGGCACCCCAAACCCTCCCTGTCTGAGGCCCTGCGGCTGCTCCCGGGGCTCCCCCCAAGGCCGGGGCGACCCAGACAGCGCAGCCCCATGGCACCCGCTGCAGACCCCCCCAGGAACACCCTCAGGGCACCATCCTCAGCACCCACACGTGTACGGGTGCATGCAGGCAGCAGGTGCACACGCAGGGACTCGGCACATGCACACGCATGCACACACATGCACACGCATGCACACACATGCACACGCATGCACACACACACATGTTGTCCCCCCCCAACGCCAATTTGTTTTATGGCAGCAGAAGGAAATTGCATCCGGTCCCCAGAGCCAGGAGCCCTTTGAAGTCTCTGCCCCCGGGCTGGGGGGGTCCTTGGCCATCCCTCTGCCCCCCAGCATCCTCCCCGGGGGCTTGTGGTGGGGGGCATCCCTCCTCCACCTTCTCTCCATCCCCTTGGCCATGACGGGGAGCAGGAGGTGCCTCTCCTCCTCCGTCCATCCTTCTGTCCATCTGTGCCTCCATCCCTTTGTCCATCCATTCCTTTGTCCATCCATCCCTTTGTCCATCCATTCCTCATCCCCCTACCCCCTGGGAACAGGGGTGTCCCCAGCACCCTTGCTCCATAGGGCTATGCCCCCTCCCCAGCACAACCTCTGCCCTATAGCAGCCCTTCTCACCCCCCCCATCACCCATCGGGGTGCATCCAAGGCCTTGTGTGTGTGTTTGTGTGTCCAAGGCTGTGCCATTCGGGGGTGCAGGAGGTGACCAGGGTCCCTGTTGTAGTTTTGGGGAGCACAGACCCCTCCGGTCCTCACTCAGGCTCCCAGTGGGATCCAGGACACCACCCCCCCCCGGGCATCCCTGGGTCCCCCCGAGCTGGGGGGGTGGCTCCTGTGAGGGACTGGAAGCATTTGCCTCACGTTGCAATGCATGCAAATGGGCTCTGTAATTACCTGTAATTTCAAGGCACTGCTCAAGGTTTCAGACACTCGGAGGTGCCCCCCCCCACCCCCCGAATACTCCATCATCGGTGCAATTGCCTCCCATGTGTGGTCCCAGGAGCCCCCAGACCCCCTGTTCCCATTGTCCCCATGGTCCCATCCAGCCACAGCCTCTCAGCCCCCCACTGTCCTCGACGGCTTCCCAGCATCTCCTTCCTCCCTCAGCCCAGGAGCGGTGTTTGAGGATGGGTCTGGAGCATCCCAGGGGATCTCTGGGGCTTGGAACCAGCAGCACAAGTGGGTCATGGACTTCCCAGCTCCTGGTCTCTTGCCCCTGGAGGAAGCACATGGTGTTTCATGTCCTCCCGTGCCACAGCTCCTCCATGGCGGGGGGGAAAGAGGCCACACTGGGAATGGGTGGGAGAGGAGCCACAGCAGCCGGCACCAGGGACCCCCAACCAGGGACCTCCTGAATCAGCAGTCCCTGGAGCACTGGGAAGCTTCCCAGCACATTCTTCCTGGCAGCTGAGCAGGAGCTGGGGACCAGGGGACACCCAGGCCAGCATCCCCACCATGGGGTCCCTGCTCCCTGTGGTGGCACAGCCAGAACGGGGACTGGGATCAGGTTCAGGATCGGTCTGGCCGGTGCCTGGAGCTGTGCATGCAAAGTCTGCAAACTGCTCCCTGCCCCAGAGAGCCGCTGTGGCTGCTGCTCAGTGCCTGTGAGGCAGCCAGGGAGCCCATGGCCACCAGCCCGGCCCCAGAGCCAGCCCTGGGGTGTCCCCAGGACAGAGCATCCCCTGCCCCATGGCCACAGGGATGGCCCCCAGCACCTCTCAGGCAGGTACAGGGGAGGAGAGGCAGAGAGACCCTGGGGTTGTGGTCCTCTTGCATCCCCCATGCAGAGCACCAGAGCGTGTGTTCACCACCACCTATGCATAGCCAAGCCGCCTGTCCCAAGGTCCCCATCTCGGGGTCCCCATCCCAGGGTTCTCACCCCAGCCACGGGGCCACGCTCGCCCTACATGCAGCTGCGTTTCGGTGGCGATGGTGGAGCCATCCCTGGGATGATGAAAACCAGGAGAGCTTCTCCCCAAGGCGAAGGAGTTCCGCGCCCTCCGCCCGGCTGGGCGCTTGGCAAGCGCCGGGAGATGCGGCATCGGCCCAGATCCCAGCTCCAGAGAGGCACCAGCACCTTCTCCCATGGGCTTTGGAGTGGGATTGGCTTTTGCCAAGCCCACGAGGGTCCCAATGGAGGCCCGGGCATTGTGACCATGAGCATGGGGACACGATGCCCCGGTTGTTAAGTGCTGGTGACATTGCTGCATGGCATCTCCTGGGGCTTCTCCCTCGTGGCACCCCCCCTGTGCTGGCAGCATTGGTGGTGGGGACATGGGAGCCGGGAGGGTCGGACACCCCCAGTGTGGACAAACTCAGCCAGGATATCCCCAAATCCGCCATCAGCATCCCATCACCAGCCCAGCTCTGACCCCAAAACTTGTCTCTTTGCGCCTGTCCCCATCCCATTTAACCCCATGGTACACGGCTGAGCCTCAAAGGGGGCTCTGAGCCCCCTAAATGGTATGGGGCGCATCCCCGGGGCAGAAGGCGGCAGGCACCACCCGGGGTGGTGAGGGACAGGCGGGGGGTGCCCGGGGGTCCCCGTCGGGGGGTTTGGCAGGAGGAAGGCGGCCACTGGCGCGGGAGGGAGGCGGTTGTGTCTTTCTTCTTTAATTACCCCCCTCGTTTGCGGTGTCTGCTGCGAACTTCCCGTCCCCTCCCTCCGCTTTCATGAGCCGGATCCTGAGACCGGGACCTGGCTCCTGTCAAGCGACGGGGCTGGGGCTCTGCCTCCAAGGGTTAAAATCACCTGGGCCGGGAGGGTGGAGCTGGGCGGTGGGGAGGAGGGAAGAGCCGGGCGCCGGGCTGGGACCCGGCCATTCCTGCTCGCCCGGCCCAGTGGGTGCCCGGTCCCTGGGGAGCCGCGCGGGTCCCTTGGGGTCCCCTCGGGAACCAGCGCCCGAGCCACGCCGATGAGGACGGACCAGCCCGGACCTCCCCACCGCCGCCGCCGTTAGACCCGTACGTACCCCCCAGCGCTGCCCGGCCCCGTAGGGAGGGACGGAGGGACCGGGGGACGGCGGGCGGTGAAGGAGAAGGGGGCACCCCCCTCACCTCCCCCAAGTGGGGACCCCCGGCCCGGGTCAGGGTTACCGCGGCCGCCCCGACCGGCCGGCGGCTGGGAACGTGCTGCCGGTGGCTCCGCGCCCCAGCCCAGCCCAGCCCTGCAAGTCTTTGCTTGCCGCCCTGCCGCGTCCACTGGCCACCGAGCCCCGGGGCTCCCGGCCCCTGCGCTGCCCCCGCCGCCCCTCTGTCCGTCCCTCCCCCTAACTCACAGCGCGGAGCCCCTTCCCCTGAGGCAGGGACCCAGCGTCGGTGCAAGGTTGCGATGGGGATTGTCCCCTGTCCCGTTCTCCCCGCCGCAACCAGCGCTGTCCCGTCCTCCGTTCCGCCCCTCTCGCAACAAAGCCTCGGGGAGTTTCGCTTCGGTACCGGGGAGCGGTGCTGTGGGGTGGGCGGCGGAGTGAGCGCGGCGAGCCGGGGGCATCCCTCCCGCTTACCCCAACCCACGGCCTCCGCCTCCCTGCCCGAGCCCGCAGCATCACCGCAAGCCCCGCAGCATCATCACCCCGAACCCGCGTCCCCGGTCCCGCCGCTGTTGCGGACCCACCACCCGTCGGAGCTCCCTCGGCCGGGGCAGGGGCTGCGGGCAGCGCCTCCCGCCCAGCCCCGCCGCGGGGCGAGGCACCGGCGGGGCGGGAGACGGGCAGAGGCTTTGCCCGGCCCGCGCCGTGACTCACGGGACGCATCCCTCTCCGGTGCCTCAGTTTCCCTGCGGTGAAATGGCCAAGCGTCGCCGGGCCCCGCCAGGGAGAGGGACGCCGGGAGCTCTTTGGGGACTTTTTGTCGTCATTCCCGGATGGAAAAATGCCCCGGGAGCCTCTATGCGTGGCTGGGGCAGCCGCTCCTCCAGCCCCCCCATCCCATCCCAGCGCTGGTCCCTGCTCCTGACTGCGGAGCAAGGAATGGTGTAGTTGCAGTGGGGACAGTGGGACCTGGTTGGGAGGCTCGGTGCCAGGGCAGGGACACACACGTTTGGAAGCGGGGTGCTCGGAGCTCGCTGTGGTGTGGCTGTATTGGCTCTGGGTCCAGTGAGACCTGGCCGGACCTCAAGGCGGTCCCTTCTCCTCTTGTCAGAGCTGGGGAGCTGGGAGACATCCCTGCCATGTCCCCTTTGGCCCTAGATCTGGGGAATACTGTGCAGTGCCAGCTGCCACCCCAAAGCCCCATGGCATGCCATCACTATGGGGTTTCGGGGTTGTGACCCCAATCTTGCCCCCATAGGGAGCAGGGGGCTGCAGGAGCTCAGAACCTCACTGAGGACCGCTGCTGGGTGAGAGTGATGGAGCCCCTTGGTGCTGACCCTCTCCCATCCCGCTGGCGTCCCCAGGAGACAGGGATGGCTCCCAGCAGCCAAAATTGGTGCCAAACCCCCCAGGACTGGGGCGAGCAGAGCTGAGCCGCTCCTGGGGAGCAGCACTCCTAAATCTGCTCGGGCTGCCAGGCCCGGAGGGCCCATCCCACCCGCGACCACCCTGGCCGGAGGCTGAACACCCATAAGTGTTGGTAGTACAGATGGAGGGGTTTCCTGTTGGGGCGATTTTCGTGTCCCCCCCCGCCAGCTCCCTTTGGGGTCCCCGTGTCCCCTCTGGTGCCATCTGGCAGAGGAAAACGGTGTCCCCATGCAATTAGGGTGGGGGGTGTCTTCGGCATTGGACCTCCCCCCCTCTGGGCTTATAACACTGGGGATTGAGGGGCAGTGGGGATCTGGCTCTTTAGCACAGGGAATACCCCATCCTAAAGCTTTCAGCACCCTGCTTGGGTGCAGGAGCAGGGACCTTGAGGGTCTGTCCCTGTCCCACTCGGGGGGCTGAGAGCCAGGGAGGATGGCATAGGGGTGATGGGGACTGGGAGGAATTGCGGGTTGGGGGGTCCCCGCTGCCCCCCACCCCGGCGCCGGTGGGAAGTCGGGGGGCGGGAGCCGGTGGCGGCAGGTGGATTTCGACACCGGGGTGGGGCCCGTCCCCAGTGGGGTTTGCACAGCTCCGGTGAGTCACGGCGCCGTACGGGGCAGCCCGAGGGTGCCGGGGGGTCCGCGGCTGCACCGAGGGGTGGCCCCTGGGGGTCCGGGGCCGTAGGCAAAGGCAGCCCGGAGCCCGGCTTCAAAGCGTTGCCGGTGGCTCAGCCGCGGGGCTCCACTGTCGCCCCGCAGCCGGCTCCGCTTCCCTATCCTGCTGCCAACCAGCCCGGGGGTGCGGGGTGCGTTTTGCTCCCCCTTCGGCAGCCTGGGGACTCGCAGCCGGGCCAGGGGCTTGTGGCAGGAGCAGGGTTGGGGGAGGTGGTTTCCCAGTGTGGCTGAGACAAGGGAGAGCCAGGGTGGCCTCGTGGATGCTGTGTCCCTCCATGGCTTGGGGACACCACTCATGTCCCCGTGGGGGCCCCGGTTGTGTTGGGGTGACATGGTTGGGGGGGTGACAAGGCAGATGGCGGTGGGTTTGTTAGATTTTGGACTTAGGCACCGACCCCTTTGGGCCACAAACGTGACCCACCAGCACCGGGGCTGGCACAGGGTCCATAGACGCATAGGGGTGGGTGCTAAGGGGTACCCCTGCACCTGATGCCACTACCCTGGTGTCACAACGGGCTGTAGAGCACAGAACCCCCCTCGATGGCTCAAGGGTGTCCCCCAAATCGCTGGTGATGGGATGCATGGCGATGCAGGATAGGAACTGATGCCGGTGTGCGCAGGGGTAAGGGGGGGGTGTAGGAGGTGCGTGTGTGTGCCCCCCCTTTTCACACAGCTCTTCTCTCCCCACCCCTCCTCGGCCCCGCAGGTCTGTCTGCGCCTCCGCCCCGCGCCGCTCGGCAATGCTCACAGCGGTCTGCGGCTCCCTGGGGACTCAGCCCTCGGACGCGCCCCGCGCCTCGCCGAGCCACCTGGACCTGCAGCCGCTGCAGCCCTTCCAGCCCCACGGCACCGGCACCGCCGCGGCGGGCGCCGCTGAATTCGCCACCCCTCTGAACCCACCGCCCCCCCCGGAGCTGCCGCTGGTGGGTCCGGACGACGTCGCCTTCGCCAATCCCGGTACCTACGAGCCGCATGGCCCCCCGCGGTTAGAGCTGCCCACCGACGGCCCCGCGGCCCCCGGTGCCTACACCAAGCTGCTACCGGCCGCTCCTCCGGACATGGCGCATCCCTATGAGCCTTGGTTTCGGCCCCCCCATCCCGGTGCCCCCGGTGAAGAAGGAGGCGTCAACTGGTGGGATCTCCACGCCGGAGCAAGCTGGATGGAGCTGCCCCCCGGGCAAGGCGGGGGGCTGCAGGTGCCTGGCCATCCCGGGTTGCCACCGGCCCTAGGGGGGTACGGTGGTGGGGAGCACCAGCTCTGCGCTCCCCCTGCCCATCTGCTGCCCCCCCCAGGCCAGCATCTTTTGGGAGCGGAGGGGGCGAAGGCATTGGAGGGTCCCCCCGAGCCCCGCGGGCCGGAGGTGGAAGGCGGCGGGAGGCCCAAGGGTAACCGTCGTACGGTGCAGCGGGGCGGGGGGCAGGCGGCGTGCCGCTGCCCCAACTGCCAGGAGGCGGAAAGGGGGGGTCCATGCCCCGAGGGCGTCAAAAGGAAGCACCTACACAACTGCCACATTCCCGGCTGCGGGAAGGCGTACGCCAAGACGTCCCACCTCAAAGCCCACTTACGGTGGCACAGCGGAGACCGACCCTTCGTCTGCAACTGGCTCTTCTGCGGCAAACGCTTCACCCGCTCCGACGAGCTGCAGCGGCACCTCCAGACCCACACCGGAGCCAAGAAATTCGCCTGCCCCGTCTGCGGCCGGGTCTTCATGCGCAGCGACCACCTGGGCAAGCACATGAAGACACACGATGGGGGCAAAGATGGGGCCGAACCCGAGGTCAAGGGCGCTGGGGACCCGTCGGCCGGCAAGGGAGGCAAGCGGGAGCCAGAGGGGGGGAACGCAGCCCCCACAAACTGAGCCACTGAGCCCCGGGGGGAACACGGATGGAGGTGGGGAGAGCCCCGGGTTGAGGGGGGGAGTGTCCCTTTGGGGCTGGTCTCCGAAGGGGTTTAGGGTGGGATGGGAGGGCGCAGGGCTGGCACCTTGTGCTCGAAGTGGGAGACACACACACACAATGCGCGGCGGTGCCGGCTGGGGAGCGCTGGAGCCGAAGCTGCCCCGCGGCAGTTTCACTTGTCCCGCTCCCGCTCTCCCGCCCCGGTTCCCCCCCGTCCTCCCCCGGTTTCCCAAATCATCTTTTCTTTCTCCTTTCGGGAGGCTGCTGGCAGGCGGTGGGGCTGTTTGGGAGCAACATCAATGGGAGCCGAAGGAGCAGGCGCTGCCTGGGCATGTCCAGCCCAAAGGGGAGGAAGGAGAAAGGGAGAGAGGAGAAACCCGGGAGCCTTTGCTTGGGGAGAGCAGCCACAGCCCCCCGGCCCCCTCCCCATATCCCTTTCCATGAGTGTTACCATTCCCGGCTCAGCTCCCCCCCCCCCCCCCCCCACCCCCCCCCCCCCTCTTCCCCCCCCCCCCCCCCCTCCCCCCCTCCTGGGTCCCCCGGGGGCGGGGGGGGCGCCCCCCCCCCGGGCGGCG
>WYDI02026811.1:0-21809 GCA_009867235.2 Psittacus erithacus | reverse complement strand
CCAAACTAGCCAAAGAAGTATTCCATACCACAGCACGTCATGCCCAGGATGTAAATTGGGAGTTACCCGGAAGGGCTGGAGATTCTGCTCGGGTGGGGCTGGGTATCGGTCGGTGGTGAGCAGTTGTGTTGTGTTCTCTTCCCTTGTTATTTCCTTTATCATTACTGTTATTGGTGGTAGCAGCAGTGGTTTGTGTTATACCTTAGTTATTGGACTGTTCTTATCTCAACCTGTGGGAGTTGTATTCTTTCAATTCCCCTCTCCATCCCTCCAGGCACTGAGGGAGGAAGTGGGGGAGTGAGAGAGTGGGCTGCGTGGCAGGTCTTAAACCATGACAATATTTTTCCTGTCATTTAATTGAAATGACTTAACAATTGTGTTCCTTATACAGGATTCATATTACATACGAGAAAATATATTGGTACATCCCATTCTAAATTTCTCACTTGTTGTTGCTGCCTTAGCCAATGTCTTAAGAATGCAACAAATTTCAAGAGTGCTTAGTGAGTTCTTTGCTTTCAAGTTTGGAAAAAGATTAGTTTCAAGTTTGCATTTTAGGACTGATGTACCAAACAGATCTCTTTGACTTCTGCATGAAAAATTCCCATTACAAGGGACACCTGCCTTAAAGAAGTTGCAAACTTTGCTATTGAACTTGAAATTGGAATTATTCAATAATGAAAGCTATTTTCATGAAGGATTTGAAAGATTAGTCTAAGGTTCTTACTACTTGATCATTAATATAATCTTGATTTTTTATTGTGTCTTCCTAAATAGCACGGGAGCTGCACCTGTGAAATATGAAATCCAACTATTATGAAGTCATTAATTTCAATCCCCCCTAGAAAGGAGTGATTAAAGTTAAATCACTGATCCAAGCTTCTGGTTTGGTAAAATTAAATCTCCAATAAATATCTCTCTTGTGGCTTAACCTTAAATAAATTTAATTCAGACTGATTGTATTCTGAAGTACATGAACTGGGGAAAG
The DNA here is from genome assembly GCA_009867235.2 of Psittacus erithacus. Lineage (NCBI taxonomy): Eukaryota > Metazoa > Chordata > Aves > Psittaciformes > Psittacidae > Psittacus > Psittacus erithacus. The sequence continues at coordinate 20,821 of WYDI02026811.1, read as the reverse complement.
ACATGATGTACAAAACAAAAGTACTGGCATGAAGATGGCATATATAGCCCTCTATCTCTGGTTTCCTATTACCCACAAGCACTAGAACATCTACATGGAAAAAATCAAAACCAAAAATGAAACAAACAAAAACAAACAAACAAACAAACAACAACAACAAAAAGAAAAAACTAAAACAAAAAACCCCAACAAACCCCAAACAAACAAAAGCAAAACCAAACAATTAAACAAAGCAAAATAAAACAAAAAAAAGAGCAAGGGGAGCAGGTAGGACTTCTGTCACTCCTGTACAGATGAGAGACGTGTATTTCCTCTCATGAAATCTAAACATCTGCATTGTTTTTTTCTGGCTAAAGAAGAAGCAACATGGGAAAGGTTTAATTAAGTGGGGAAGCTTGCAGAGCAGTAAAGCCAGCCCTCCTTTGTGCTGCCCAAATGCAATGAACATGGGTAAAGGCTCCTATTCCCAATACTGTGAGATAAGGCTGCCAGACTTTCTGATCTTAATAGGTTTTAGTACAGAATCCACATTATAACCTAGGTAGGATTATAAATTCTTAAAGGCTCCAGAGGATGTGCTGGGACTGTTTACCTCTGCAAGCCAGGTTTTCTGCTCTGCAGCTCTAAGTGCAGGATATAGTGCATCGCCTTTTCTCCCTACAGTACCAGACCCTCACCAGATCCAGCAGCTTCATAGCCCATGCAAAAAGATTGAGACAATGTGAGGAGAAAAAGTCCAGCTTCTCTGTCTTGAATTCCATTTCCTCTACAGTACTCATGAAAGTTTTTGATCATTGCTCCAGAACATCTGCTCCTCGTCATAAATCCTCATTTTCAGCATCTTGGCTCTAGGCACATGGTTTAATCCACATATTAATTTACATATTTTGATTTCAATATAAAACATTTAATTCTCCTAGCAGGTAAAAAAAAAAAAAAAATTAAAAAAAATCAACTCTGTAATGTTTTTCTTCCTTTATACATTTGCATATTTTTAACTCTGACATAGTTTTAACTCTGACTGGAACAACTGACTGGTGATTAGATGGCAGTGACCCAATGCAGCACTTACGTTGGCAATATTAGGAGTAATACACAACAGTTATTTTCCCAGGGATGACGTGTCCTTAACTAATTTTGATTAGTTAACAATTGCATTAGTTAACAATGCATTAAGTTTAGAAAGGTTTTTCTTCAATGTCAAGTATGAGTTTTGCCCCTGTTTCTCCACAGAAGTGAGACAAATTCTGGTTTTAGTTAGAGAACTCAATTATTGCTTCACTGAAGGAGGAAAAGCTAAAATAGTTTACTGGAAAGATGAATTACAGTTACAGTATTCAAAGACAGCAAGGCCATCAGAGATGAAAGAATTTTAATTGCCCAACTGAGTTGCTTCAGGTGTATATGTTGTGGGGGTTTATAACTAATGCAACTTCTTCATTAAATAAATTCATAACATTGCACTAACCAGAATGAAAAGTCTAGGATTTGAAACATGTCTTTTGTTTTAGTACAATTACCTATAAAAAGCTTTTCCAGTAGCGGCTTCTGTTTTTTTCCAGACATTTAAACTACAATCTGTACAAACCCATGCTGTCCCACTGACACCATCACTAGAAAATATGTTCTGGTATTGTCCAAAGACAATATTTTGGAAGTATTTTTCCTATACCGTGTGTGGCAGCATTATCATTACAACTACCGTCAGTGAAACCAAAATGTGCTGGTGTAAAAAAGAACATCTCTTCTATTAACTGCAGTAACTGTAATTTGCATGATACATTTCACTTTTATATGTTACACAGAATTCACTATGGTTCACTGAGGTTATCAGATAGTTATGTTACTATTATCACTTTGCAAGTGCATTTAAGGGTCCAGACAAAGATCTGAATAGAGGAACTGAACAAACACAAAGAAATACAGTTTCTGCATCAAAGAACTTGCAGAACTTGCAGGACAGAGAGAGAAAAATGGAACAGAGACACAAAAATGGAACAAAAACTGAGCAAATGCTCATAGCAGGGCAAATTCAAGAATAACACCAGGTCCCCAAGACCAGGCTCTGTAATTTTGCTCCTGGAAAAAAAATTAACTGTAAATTGCAATCTGTAAAATCACATCCATCCTACTAATATACAGAAGCAGCTATACTTAGGAAACAGAATACTAATTATAAATTTATATTTTCAGTATTGATGGCTTTTTATTACCTATCTTTATATTTAACGTAGATTTCTTCTTTTTAATCTATCCCAATCCTTGACTTTCTGAAAGACAGATTTGGTGACAGGAACAAGAAATTTCTTTGCCTCCTAATGATCTGTTCTCTGTACCTTCAAAAAAACCCCACTTATCATCAGAAATGTCAAGGTTCTTCTAAAGATTGTTTGATGATAGTGCAACATACAATAAACTATAAAAATGCACTGCAATCAAGATTTCCTTTGAAAAGACCCCTGAAGCAGAGTCCTTTCAGTTATCATAAAAATAAAAATCTGTCTTTCTCACCTAACATTCCACTGCAAGCAGATATGATGAAAATATGACTTTCTATTTTTAGAAAACTCTGGCATTTTGAATTTTGTTTCATAGGATTAAAAAAAAAAAAACAAAACAACAAAACAAAAAGAAAAACACACACACACACACAAAAAAAAAAAACACACACCAAACCACCCATACAACAACTCCTCCTCCCCCCGACCCCAGAAAAACCCCAAAAACACAACCAAAAAAAACCCAACAAACAAACAATCAAATCCTAGACAGCATTTCAGGCTTTCACATTGTGTAAAATGCTTCAGGAAAAGGACATATTTAAAAGTAAACTGTGTGAAGTCATCAAATCACTTTCAGGGACCTAAGCCATGAGTTGTGAATTTTTAATTTTTTTTTCTCTGGAAAATAAACATCTAGGACAAATTATCCATTGTTTGGATCTTTAAGGATATACCCATTGCATACAAGTTCATGTCAAGCACTAAGACTTTATTCCTTTTCTCTTGGTGTATCTATGTCATATACATAACAGTAATTTATTATGTATTTAGAACACTTAAAATACTCTTTTAGCTTTGAAAAAATCCTCATGGATTTATAGACACTAACTGTGACAGCACAGGTGAGGTTTATTTTCATCAGTTTCGAAAACTGATTGGTTTATTTTACTCATAAAATAAGTTTCCACACTAGCACAGAGAAGACATCAAATTCAATATTCCTGAAAAAATTTTCTCATTTTCAGATGATGCTGGCAATCCCACCACTATATTTCCAGATATAAATCTCAGTAATGTTGTTGTTAAGTCTCCCCTGTAATACAACCTTCCCAACTACAAAAAAAATCTGAAATGGAAAGTTTTTGAAAATAGAGTCTGTTTCACTTCACAATAGCTAACCCAGCCCAGAGGCCTGCTAATTCCTTTCTTCTTCTTTTGTGGAGATACTTACCCAAATAGTCTATGCAGGATTTGAGACCAAAGTTACTGTGCCACTTACTTTCCAGAGATTTCAAGGACAGTTGAGCAGATCTTTTCTGGAGTAGAAAACTTTACCTGTCATGTGAGAGCCAACTTCAGGCTGTAATAACCCCCTTCATCCATGGGTCTTGGTGGCCATATTCATGTAGTACAAGTACCCTTATGTCGGTGAGACATACTGAAGAGAAAAGTATCCTGCTGCCTAATAAGAGGGCAGGTGAGAACTGTGAGGCAACCTTACGTGAGCTGCAGGGATCTCAGAATCCTAGGCACTGGTCTTGGGTGTGGTCCCTAGAAAATCATTTCAGAGAGAAATAGCGTAGTTAGTAATGTTAATAAAATTAATTATTCATAAACCATGTTGGAAGAATGCTCCATTCTAAAACAAACTGTTCAGAAAATCAAATCATTTTTAGGAATGTATATCTTTTCAGTGAGTGATAGTTTCAAATTTCTAATCTGGTCACATATAACTATAATTGTAGAAAGAAAACATATTAAGCAAATTTCTGTAAAACAGATGTTGTAATGCATTCTTTAAAAACACAATTTAAGAACATTTGTTTTAGTTTAACATATAGTATATACTCAGAAAATGAAATATCTTTATCCTTCTTATATTTTTTAAGCTGATCAAGAAAGAAATGGGAAATTTTAGACCTACTTCATACTATGAATATTCCCAGTGGATTTCCACTATGGTATATAGCATAGATCTTTCTGTAATTGTGATATGTCAAGAGAATTTTCTGCTAAATTGGCCTCAAAATTTCTCATTTTCTTTACTTGCGGCGCAGTAGATACAAAATGGTCCATGGGGGAAGGCATTTGGGAAACAATCTGTTTAAAATGCTTACTTTTTCCAGCAGAGTTATCTAGCTTCTCAGCTACCTTAAACTATCAGGATAAGGTTTTGTATAATGGCTATTATAGATATGAATCTCATATACACACATACATAGATTAACACACAGAAACAGAAATGATTTTCAGAGCAGAAGCAATTGTCCAAAATATCCTTGATTTTAATGACTCTGCCACTTCAGATCCGAAGTATTCATTGTCAGTCTGCCTAGGACTTTAGAGAAGGCGATGGTAACAGCACACAGAAGTCCGGTTGTAGCTCTGTTTTGGAAAAACAAATACCTGTTATACCTTTCAGCATAAATAGCGTAACTGTACAAGTATTGTTGGGACCTTCCCAAATTGCAAGGAATATATGACAACTTACCTACTTGTATACTTATTTTGTAGAGACAATAAGAAGTGGTTTAATCATTCTAAAACACAGTCTTGGACAAACTTGCAAACTTTACCATGTTTGACTTCTTCACCTCTTTTTATTCATGATCATTCTTCTCCTTATTTCCTACCACACTGGTGAAACTTCTCCATGTAATTCAGAAGCTCAGGACATTTTTCTTGCTGATCTCTCAGTTTGAGACTTCCTAACTGTAGTCCAGGGAAGAGGCCAAGCCAATTTCACAAAAAGAGGCAATAAGAATATCTCATTCAGTAGTCCATCACCTTAAACTAAATCACAGCTCTAAGCCTATCATGGATTTCACATATATATCCTTGAGAAATTGATAGGGAAACTTCCAACGTTACAGTTTTTTCTATGACCCAAATCCTATATATGTAGGGCACTATCTAACCAAGATTCAGATTCTGAAACATTTAAAGAAACAAGATTTTCTCACAACTTTTTGTGTTTTTACATAAAAAATATCAATTTGGACCTGTAGCAACCAATAGCATTTTTATTACTATCCATATTATTAGTACCACAGCCCAAACTTCTGAAGCTATCATCTGTTTGCTGCAGAAACTAATCCAGTTTAAGACTAGTGCAAACACATAGATGTTTCTGAAACACTGCTCAGCAATTTCTTCAGGAAATAGAAATAAAAAAATTAGGGCAGTAATTCCATATCAAAGGGATTAATTAATATTTACCAAGTAGCACTTAAGTATTGTATTTTTTCATTTCTATCTCCCAAAATAATTCTGTTCAGCCATTCCAATAACTACGTACGATTATTTTAGACATTTTTAGGCTGAATTATGGAGTTTTATTTGACAGAGCCTGAAAAGCTTCATTTTAAAAAATAATTATTTAATTCTTATCGCAGTTACATAATATTCATTCTCTTTATCTGTTCAACCAGCAATGGAAATATTGTCAGCACACTAGTTCAAATTATGCTCCATTGTCTTAAAGGGTTTAAGAAAATCAGCCAGAAAATATCTGTGTTGTTCAATACAACCAACCAACCAAAAAAACCCCGCAACACAAGGCTGTGGGGCTACAGGTATTCACAGCATCATGGAATGGCTGAAGTTGGAAAGGACCATTGGGGATCATCTAGTCCAACCTCCCTGCTCAATATGGTTCCCTAAAACACATTATTCAGGATCGTGTCCAGACAGCTTTTGAATGCCTCCAGGTAAGGAGACTGCACAACCTCTCTGGCCAACTCATTCTAATGCTGTGTCGTCAACTTTATTAAAGATGGCTTATTCTTAAGTTAGCTTGTACTTAAACTTTCTTAGTTAAATAGGATCGATTTTTTTAAATAATTTGCAGTTTAAAACATCTGAATTATGACAGCAACTCAATAAAACTTAAGATACTGCTGTCATTCTGTTTACTGGATTGATATTCACATGTTACTGCCTCATGAACGGTGAGGAATTATTATATGCTTATAATATGAACAAACTATATCCCTCTCAGTTTTAATAGAGACCTTGTTTGTAAAGAAGATCATGTTGAAAGTATAGGAAAAATATTAATCTTAAATTCTGGCCAGGTTTATAATGTGGTAAGCATGGAACAAATATAAGAATAATATACTCTGTGTTTCATTGTCTGAACAAGACAAAACATAAATTAATAGCAAAGGATAGAGTGGATCAGACAGCAAGTGTGCTTTTAATAAAGCTTTTCCAGCTCTTGGCACCTTCATAATTCTGTTGGTTTGGTGATGATGTATCTCAGTGATGTGATGGGGCTTCCACATGGCAGTATCTCTGTACCTGCTGGTGTGAGTGCAGTGCTTTGAAAGAGATATTTCTGAATGGTGACAAGGATGGTGGTGCAGGACTCATTCTTCCTGTGCCTTCTTTAGCTGTACCTCCAGCTCTTGAGCTACTGCTCTGCATTGCCTCATGCCTGAGACTCATGCTGGTTATGTCACCAGAGCAGTAAGAGCAGCCAGAGCCCTGGTCTGCACTCATGGCGCTCGTCCCCTGGGCAGAGGGCACCTCACTCACACAGCATGATATCCAGCTCCCTGGGATTGCCTTGAGCTCCCCAGGCAGGTGCTCAGGCTCCCCATAGCGCAAGAAGCAGTGGGCAGCCATGTACACCAATGGCCGCTAGATGTGACCAGGAAAAAAATCTGCTCAGATCCCATGTGTCATCAGTTGCCACCTTCTACCTCCTCCTCCTGTGATGGTGCATAATACATCCCCTCTGTGTGTCCCACACTTAATACAGTTCTCAATCAGATGAGATTGAGTGCAATTAAACTATTTTTTTTCTTCTTCCAATAGTAGTGTATAAACTAACAGGAAAAAGAAATCTAATAGCACAAATGTTAGGCACTGGAAAATATGCGATACATACTCATTAAAGACATTCCCCAAAATCTGCATGAATTAACAGAAATTTTGCAATAACCTCTAACAGGAACAAGATTTCAATAAACATCTGTACTCAGTAGTAATGCAAAAGTTAGTTAGGAACAATGTCACACAAGTACAGCTACAGGACCTAAGAGAACTTTGATTGCGGCTAATTTGACAAAGAAGTTGTGACAGAATATGGACTGCTTGAGAATGAGTCTGGGTTTTTGCTCCTTGTGGAACTGGTATGTTATAAATTACCTTTCTTGGCTAGGCAATATATATACCTTGCCTAGTATATATACATTACCAAGTATACATACCTTGGCAATATAATTACCTTGCCTGGCTATTATCAAATCTTTCTTTCAGTTCATCAACTTGGCAGAAGTTTTCAGGAACTAATGGACCTGTTAGGACAAACAAATAACACAAGCAGGACTCCAGCCTCTCATCTGCCACAATTCAGAGGAACTAAATTTCAGTATCTCCCTGCCAGATGACATCAAAGATTCTGAGAAACTTAGCTCCTTGTTTTGGGATTGGGAATGACTTTCTCTATGCTCTTATTCAAGACATGGTACTGATGATTATTACAGATGATTATTACAGAGGTGATTCCTACAGTAAATTCAAGTCAGTTTAAGCACTTAACAAAAACATATTGGCAATTGCTGCAAGGTAACTATCAGGTAGACCTTAAAAGAAGCAAAGCAGTCAAGAGAAAAAAAGTTTTAAAAGAACAAATGCTAGCTAAGACCTTACTTCATTTTTTTTTTGTTTTCAGTATGAGTTATTTAGCTTTCTGCCACTTGTTTTTTTGATATTTTTTTTTTTTGAAATTTTCACCTTAATCTGCAAAGCCTATAGTAGCAAGGAAAAAGCTGGTTGCTAAATTTTTTAAAAAGTCAGTGGTCAGTGCTAAGTAATCTGAAGCACCAAGTTTCTTCTTTCTCACTGTCTCACCATCTTCTTTCTCCCACTGGAGAGAATAGGATTTATATATCTGTTCTGGTTCTATCCTACGGATCTTTTCACATCAAAAGTTATCGATAGCACTATCGCCATTTATCCTGACAAAGTGCCCTAAGAAACTATAATGAATCAAAATTGCCAGCCACTTGTGGCACTTATCTCTGCCCCTGTACCCAGTAGGCACCACTCCAGGACACCAGGAATGCCACACCTGTGCTTTCCTTAAAAGAAGCTAGGCAGTCAAGAGGAAAACAGCTTTCCTACTGCAGGAGCCGTACTCTGCCCCTTGTCCCTGCCACAACATGCAGTCTCCTGGCTTCTCTTTGCTGCATATATTTTGGATCAAATATCAAATCTAAATAGCTTTTTTTTCTCTTCAGTCATTTGGCTACATTTGATAGGGCTTTTCCTTCTTTTTCTGTGTTTGCGGAGATTGCTGGAGGATGTAACAATCAGAAGCAGTCATCTAGACAAAAGGGAAAGAGAGTTAAAACTTCCCAGGTGGGGAATTGAAATCATAAGAAAAAAAAAACCCACCTCAAATAAGGACTGTATCACTTGGTGATTGTCCAGAGAAAACAATTGCATTCTGAGTACAAAACCCCTGAGCATCAGGACTTCAGAGATGTCTTTATTTGAATCTGCATTTCTGAAAGAGGACACCCAGAAATGTAACAGTGTGCAGAATATATTCAGATTTATTTACAAGCTAAGAAACAATGCAACAAAACTGATGTTCAGGTTTACACTGACTGGAAAATCAAAACTGATTATATTTACAGCTGCTGCTTAAACTCCAGGAAACATTTTCCAGTAAAAAAAGGAGTCAGAACAGGTTTATTTGTAGTATAAGAAATCCTCAAAGGAACCACATATGAGTATATTTATTACACACTTCTGGGAGGAAAAAGACCCTAAACCTCCAAAACCAAGATCTAGTAACCTTGTGGGCAAACACATTCCTTTTAGATGAACAAATTCAATCTCTTAATATGAACTTCAAAGATCACATAGGCAGAAGTTCAATTAAAATTAAGGTATAAACCCTGTGTATCAAACAAAGAATTCAAATGCATGTGTATTTGGTTATGGCTCTAAACCTTTCTGCTTGTATGCAACCTGGACCAAGACCAAGAAACCTCTATAGACAGTATGCAAAAAGTATGCATCTAAGCATTTGTCCAATTTTGGTCAAATACCGCTTACTTATTTTGGAAAGACACCCATAATATGAGAGCATCTGCATGTAATGAAGTGCCAGACTGAGTCTGAAGTCTGGAGAAGCAGAAAAGTTACTAAAAAAAAAACCTAAGTAAAGTTACTGGGCAATGGAAGATTGTAACAGGGTACTGCTTGCTGCGCATGATACAGCTTTGTCCCAGAGAAAACACACAAAGTTAAGCAGTCAACTTAAATATTCACATCAATCTTCTGATTTCCTTTCAGATTCTGGCAGGAAAAATACAAGTTAGGGTAGAAATTATCAGCAGCTGTCTTTAAGAAGTGGAAAGAAAACACCTAACTTGCATGCTGTCTATACTGGGACAAATTCAAGGCTTCAGTCTTGCATCAAACAGGTAATTTGTTTCAGGATCTTACATACATGAGACTGAATCCTTTCTAAAACATTTTTTTAAATAATATTAATGAAAATGTTTTTCAATTGTATGCTATTAATAATGTTAAAATATAAAAAACCACATAAATATGAAAGAATAAAGTGTTCTGAAACTTACTGAAAATAATGCTAAATATTTTTAACTACCACTGATGTTTAGAGGCACCCTAACTGGCCCAGTATATGAGTTTCACATAATAACAGGGCATATATGTAAAACCAGACAGTCCATATCTCAAAGATTCTTCACTTTTAATTCCGTGAGATATATCTGTTCAAGATATAGAAAATTCATCTAATATTTGCAAACAGAGTCATGAAGAAAAACTTCAGCCACACCAGTTAACTGCATAGTTTTGGAAAAGTCATATTTTCATGAGCTGCAGTCTTTCAAGATGGATTGACTAATACCAATGGAATGGGTGACAGTACTTATTAAGTCCGCTGTCTTGGGTGAAATCCAGCCTGTCTTGCCAGCTTGTTTCATAATGACATGCTTGCTTTCAGGACAGTGATAGAAGGTCTTACCTACTGAGTGTGATATGAAACATATTCTATATTACTGTGTATTTTATTTTTATAACAAAATTTATAGTACTTTAGTTTCCTTATATTTCAGATATAATTGTATATCTAAAATTATGTTCCATTTAGATGTTCAGTATTATCCAACACTATACAGGTTACTAAGATTTCAGTGAAATTCTGAACAAATTTAAACACAGAGTTTATATTGTTAATCAGTATTTTATTTGTTTATTTAGAAAGGAAAGAAAGTTGGTTGATTTAGAGGAGCCAGAACCAGGAGTTCACAAAATTAATGGAAAGCAAGAATAATCATCACAAGATATTCAATAAAGAGATCAGATTTCATTTGCCAGTTGAGGTATTCCACTAAACTATGGTTTTGTTTCTAAGAAAACAAAAAAAGAAAAAAAGAGAGAATCTGACAGTACTCAAAGTTTATCAAAAACTTAAAGTAGCTGTGTCTTAGACCACATTCAGTATTTACTCCTGGATTTCTATGGAAAGTCCCAAGAGAAGTACCTAAATGCTTACAGCACTTGCACAAAACTGTGAAAAAGAATTACTCCTCAGATACAGTCCTCTAAACACAGTACTGGAGGCTTAAAAAACTGGAGAATATCAACAAATGTCTATTGCAGTCCCTCATTGATATCCAGAAGGCCTCTGAAGGACTCAATCTTGTTGGTATTCTAGGACATGACTAGCCCAAAGAAAGAAAATCAAGGCTAATTCTCCTACAGAGAGAGAGAATAGTAATTATCAAGATAGAAATGTTTCATTCAGACACCTGTGGTTTAATGAAACACTGCAAAGTGCAATGGTTTCTGACAGATTGACTGTGAGCCAAATCTCCTCTCTCCCAGGTGACAAAACCATCAGGATTCAAAAATCATACTGAATCTGGATGACTCTCCCTGGCTCAGTGAAAGCTGTCCTTTTTCTGTCTCAGTTGTATCATTCTAAGAGGGGTATATAGAAAAATGTCTTCAGTCTATTTCTTCAGCATTGCTTTGGGATGCTTTTGGGACATGTGAAGCAACTAAAAAAAAAATGCCCCTTTCTTTCTTACTATTGCATACCAGACAATACAATTACACCTTCCCTGTGACTAGGGATTTTAGTTCCTCCCTCTCCTCTCAATGAATTTACTCATTCATCTTTCTTCGATAAGCAGAATGGCCACACCAAGTCCTGAGCATCCAGTGTGTCCATTCAGCTAGCACCAAGCTATTTAAGCTCTGCTGAAGAGCAGGCTTCTGACTCCTGACATGCATGGTGCATACTTTAGATCTCATTTTATTACCCCAATATCCTCCTGCAAAAATGTAAGGAAAGCCTAAATATCTTGCTCAATAGCCAGGGTATTGGATCTAGCCTGAAGTTTCTCTCTGGCCTTTTCCTGTAAGTGGAGCAGTAGACCTTCTCAAATGAGTCTGCTCATTTATGAATTCTCTCTCACCACTATCACCACTTTCTTTGCCTTCATATGTTTTGAAGAAAGTAATGAAAAAGAGCTTTCAGTGGGTCCTTCAGTCTAAAAATCCCATTTAAGAACAAGTGAATTTATCTTACCTCTGGAAACTGGCAAATTGCATAATTTTTCTTCATACCAAGCTTTCAAAACCTGCTGCCTGACCAATTTTTTCAGTGTCTCCATGATGATTTTCTCTACCAAAAATGTGCATGATCACAATTTTGTGAATATGCTCTGATTATTAATGCCAATGTATTGAATACAATCTTTTATAAAATCAATTCTTCAAAAGGACAGATTTAAATGAGGAGCTCAGTGAACCAGTTTGGCACAGAAAACTGGCCAAGCAAAAAATTTCATCTTTCACCACAAAGAGCTCCATTCACACCTGAAGCACATGAAATGCCTAAGGTGTCTTCATAGACAAGTATTAATATGGCTATTGCTAAAAGACAGCTGCAAAAGGAGACTGTTTTTAACTTTAGCTAAGCTAACCACACTTTCAGCCAAAAAGACAAATCTACACAACGCATTCAAAGGTATTTTGCAACATCAATGCTTCTAACAGACCTTGATCTATAACAGAGAAATGAAATATTTTATCAGCATTTATGGAAGGAAGAAATATGTTATGAAAACACCTTTGAATCTACCAGAAGCATGGATATATCACATGCACTCAAGCGCATAAAATCTAGCACACCAAGAAGACTAAAAACTGCTTCTTTTTACAGAAGATAATAAATAAAAAAAAAAAATCTTACAGAAGAAAAATAATAGTTAAATAAGCAGATAAATATGTAAAAGTTTGCACCCCTGCTATACAATTTCCCTATAACCCTCATTCTTAGGTGTCATTTAGAGAAGCTTAATTAAGTTGTCAGAGTAACAGACTGGTCTGGGATTTAAAATGTAACATTTAATTACACAGGACTTCTACAGCTTGGCTCAGATCACTTTGTCACTTGTGTAACTCTTTATCTTTTTACTCTTCCTTTACAAAAGCTTGCCTTTTCTGCTTACTTTATAATCTTTTTGTGACAGATGACGTTTGTTCACGTTTGGGATCTGGCACAATGGGGATGTAATCTCTACTGCATTATACATAATGCAAATAATAATTTCAATCCTATCTATTCTATTTACATTTTCCTGTATAATCGCACTTGATTGAAATTCTGCTAGCAAAAAATGTTGTCTCAGACAAATAACGTCTTCATTTTGCCACTTGCTCTTCTTCTCTCATTGTGACCATCTCAGTGATATTTAAACAAAAAGCACAACCACCCCATACACACAACTATAAGCAGATGCCTTTCCAGTGCAATGTCATTTTTTTTCTTTTCTTCCACTGTCAGCAGCAGTTACTGCTTTGATATATGACAGTGTGACATAATTCAGGCCCTCATCTCATTCTGAAGATACATCTCCACTTATTTTGGATTTCTTCCTTTTCTCTCCTTGAAATCAGTCAAGGATTCTGGCACTCCAGTTCTTTGAAGAAAAATTTTTGTGGATGTAGTACTTTTCTCTTCATCATCCAAATACTTGCCATGCTTCAAAGGCTATTACTATTTGCAAACACAAGCAGGTTGACACTGAACACGCTATCTTCACTCAGGCATTCCCTAAGCTTGAAAAAGCTTTCTTCCCTTGAATATACTTTCAATGCTTTTGCATTAAACTCAAAGCAAGCCATATCAAAATTTAAAATCTGCAAGTGTAGAAATATTCCTGACACCCTGGAAAATAAATATGGTTTTATTTGGAAAATAAAAGCATACACAGTATTTTAAAAATTCTGAAAGTAATGATGCTATAAAAATCATAGTCTTTACAATATTGAATCGTCTTAAGAAACAACAGCTAATACTAAGCTTCTACAAACTTGCAGCAGATGAAAATTATCTCATGAAAAATAAAGAAAATTTATTTTAGAATTTGAATATCACAGGAGAAAATGTGACATTCAAAGGGTGACTGTGTTTTAGACTGATTGTGAGACTGCAGTATTATTTGTTGAGAAAGTGTTATACTCCATTTAGTTCTTGAAAAATCTGAGATAAGAAATATATGATAAGGTCAAAAACCTGATGTTTTTATTTAGAACTTTGAAATATACAATGATGTTATGAGAAAGAAATGCATCATTGACATGACCATGAGACTATGATCCAGTTTAACCAACAAACATTGTCAATTGTTGCGAAAAGTACTTCTAAAAACATGCTTTCCTTGATGCTGGAATTGAAAAAGTGAACTCTGAGTTTGACCACCTGTGAACTCTTGTGCTTGATTAACTTAGATACATAAATGCTTCTAAAAAGCAGATAAATATAAGCACAACAAACCTGTCTCACACAAATTACTTGAAGAATTGATGTGAAAATTAACTGAAGTCAAGGTCAGCACACGCTTCAAATTCCCAGACTTTTTTCACAAAGCAAAACAGAACACAGTAAGGGAGATCTGCTTCAAAAATGCGCTGCTGATCTAAGCTGATAAACTAATACAGGTGCTCCAGAAAGAGCTTCCTTGAGAGAAAGGGTCTGCAAAGATTTCACTGTGATTTGGAACCTATTTGGTTGACTGAAACCAAACCAAAAATAACGTGCCTTCAAGGGAAGACAGAACTTGAGCACTGCATATAAATCTACATCTTTTTTATTCATTGTTACTCTGAGCTTTAAAAAACTTAATTATTCTAATTAATTTTAAAACCTTTTGGTCTTTTTTGAGGAGCTTGCTATAGGAGGGACCTAAGCAATCTTGCTTTAAATCTCTCTACCTGTCTGGGCTGTCCATCCCATTTCCTCTGGCAGTTATTGACATCAAGACAGAAGCCAGCAGCTGAAGGTTTGAATATTGAAAATGTCTGGTTGCAATATCTACTATTGGGAAAGCCAACAAACTTCACATATTTCACATTTATAATCTGGTCTATGAAAAACTTGACTGCATTTGCATTTCTGTAAACTCAAGGGCATAATTTTATATACATATGGGATGAGTATCCAGAAATAGACACAAGCAGAAATTTTTATAGATATATATATAATTTATGTGTGTGTGTATATATATATCAGAGCACTTCCCCATCCTGTATACACAAAGACCATGCAATGAGATAGAATATTCCAATCAATTTTAGAAGAGTCCTGTGTCCCCCTCATTTTATCAGTTATAACAACACTGCTTATAACCAGAAAGTATTGCAAATGGCAACAAATTAACGGTGTTAAAATTTGCCTCTATTAGTGTAGCCTGCCAGAAATGAAGTAGAAAGAAAAGATCTGATATTACAGCATGTGTTCTGCTGTCTCCCTTTGGTATGACTACAAGCAGTTCTTACAGCCTGTGCTTGTACAAACTGTCCAGGCAGAGCAAATCCCCTTAATAGCCAGAATATGAGGAAACAAGCAATGTACTGTAAAGGCTGGGAAGATCGACTTAGTCTTTAATAGCCCTTCACTGTTGATGCTATAGTGCAAGATCAAAATTGACTGTACATGCGGGCTGCACACAGTGGGCTGAAAATGGCTAGTGGGAATGTACAGATAGGTATAATCCTGTCCTGATATTCTCCCATCCTCTATGCACTTTCTTCTATCCACAATAAAAGATTTTCCTTTCACAGACATAGCTGTTGTCACCGCAGAAGTCCTTTGTTCTTCTTATAAAGAATATGTTATCATGTCCAATGTGACCAGGAAACTGAGTTTCTCAAAATTTACGCAGGACAACCACAGTTCATCATATCCCATACAGAGAAAGGTAACACTACCACTAAGGATAAGACTTAAAAACTGGGAGGTGGAGTAACAAACCCAAATATTTTTCTCTAGCTGTGGATTCTTGATTCTTCAGGGGCCTTAGATAAGGGAGTAGGGTCACAACTGATGGCACTGCACCCGTCTCCACAGACATTTCACCTACAGGTTAGAAATCTATTCTTTTCATCCCTTTCGGGAGCCTGTTTACCAAAGTATTGGCTATTTATTTGTCTAAGCCCATTTTATGTAGCTTTGTCCATTTTTCTCAAAAGCAAGGATGTCACCATTCATACTTCAAAACCTATTAAGAATCCTTTTATATACAAATAAAGGGAAAAATGCATGATTATACACACATATATATGTGTGTATATATATGTGTGCATATATATGTGTATTTATATATTTTCTCACATATATATATATGAGACAAAAGCGATGGTATATTGAAAAATGTGGGATCTGATATTACAGTATGTATTGTTCAATTGTTATTAAATATCAATTAGCTTCTCTGCTTTAGATGATAACTATTCATTTTCAAAGTATATACTGGAAGATATCAAATCACACATGGACACACACCCTGAAGTCACTATGAAAAAAAAAAAAGCTACCTTGAGTTTGAAAGGAAAAATCTGGTCAATTGGGATTATACCTGTGCAAAAACAGAGCATACACTGACAAAAACTTTTTAATCAGTTAAACCCAGTGACAGACAGTTTTAAATATAGCATGTGGGTATACATATATATGTAAGTATCTCCTTGAAATGAACTGTCAGCTTGAAAGGAACTAAAGGAGTAATACAATTCATCATCAATAGAGCTGAACAAAATTTAGCAAAACAAACAAAAAAAAAAACCAGCTTTTTTCAAATGAAGAATATAACAATACATGGTTACATTAAAAAAAAATGCACAAAAATAAAAATATGGGTAAAAACCATCAAAAAAAAAAGTGCAAATGCATTTTATAGTAACAAAAATGCTTCTTGTAACAGTGGAAAATAGCATATCCCTTATTACAGCACAAATGTATGAAAGGTTAAAACAGGCAGAAATAGAATATTGAAAATATACAGATCAAACTAATATCTCAGACTACAGTATCATTGAAAAGAGAAGCCATGTCAGATATTCTCTTCAGGCTGAAACTTCCCACTCCATTGTTCAACAGTCTTTGCACCAATTTTGTACAGTCCTGACTTCCCTTTCAAATAGACAAGTATTTATGTATGTGCTAACCTTTAACCATGTCAGAATAGTCTAAGACTCAGTTTTTATTGTTCTCTCTCAGTTCCTATTATTCAGACTTCTGAAATATTTTGCTGACTGGTGACATCATACTCTATAAAGTAACTGAACTGCATATACCAGAATATGCATATGTGTTGCAAAATTGATCAAAGCATTTTCTCTGCTTCTTCTCCAATTCTAATGTCTCATAGGAAAGAAGTGTGCAGCCTATAAGACTGTTGCTATGAAAAAAGTGTCTGTTTGCTGTTTCCTCCACAATCAGAGATTATAAATGTGAAAAGCTTGTAATATTATCTTTCTCATCCATTTCTGTCTCATCAGGATTATCTCTTTCTCCAGATGTTTAGAAACTGAATCTTAATGACTGGAAAAAGCTTATGATGTCTTTTTAACCATTTTATAGCTACAAGACCTCTTTTCATAATACTTTGTATAATGGTAGTATTTTATTAGTGTATGCCCTGACAATAGACTTTGAATGGTTACCTGAACCCAGAAAAGCCACCCTTTTACATGACAGAAAAAAATGTAAGCATTTCTCAGTTCAGATTCTTTTAGATTTATGGGATAATAAAACTTTTTTCTAGGAGTAGAAAACATCTCTTCATATTTTATTGTGGTTTATTCTCCTGGAAGATTCTAACATGATTACAAATGGAAACTGAGCATTATTATTTCATTGTGTGCAGAATACTCTGCTCTTTCTGTCTTTGATATGTAATGTGGTTTTGTTGCTATTTACTGATTAACTAACTGAAATTGCTGTACCCACACAATCGTTCTCTCCTTTAAACATTTCATAAGAATTTTTCCCTTTGACCAAACAGCACTTTCACTGCTTTATCTAAAGAACACTTTTAATGTGAATAAAATTCAATTAGAAAATGAAAACCACAGACCTTTCCTTATTTTTATACATATTTTCTTTTATTCTGGACATATTTTTAGATAATCTTTCTCAACAGTTGCTTAGACACTATCATGCAGCTGTGAGTTTACTACTTAATAGTACATTAAAAACCTTCTCTGGTTGTTGCTTCTACACTCAGTATAATATTTCCTAGTGCCATATGATTATTACATTGTATTCCTGGAGCCTTATTAAAAAATCTGATGTTCAGAGAGATAGATAAAAAATTTTGGCAGAAATTCATACATTTATCTTGCAGAGAAAAAGGCAAATTCCTACAAATGAAAAATATTTCTGAAGACTACCAGCTATCTGTTTCTGTGAAGAACAGATTAAAGACTTGATGAGGAAACCACAGAGAGGAAAAATAATAATACGTGAGTTGCTTTTAATAACTGATTAAATGTCACAGGGTTTTTTATATGCAAACCCCCCCATATAGTCCAATATCTTCCAAAATATATTAACTTTTCATTCTGGTCAATAACATTTAATTTTGCCACTTACCAGCAGATTTCAAAGTCTTCCAGTTACTGAGGTCGGACAAATAAATACCAGGAGGTTGACAAAGTCATAATCCTCTACCAGTCCTTCCTTCCTCTCAGAGGAAGCTGAGAATTTACTGGTGTGAACCACAAGAACTGCACCTTTAATTTTTCCTGTCAGGGAAAACTATGATCACAGGAACAATGAAAACTGATGGGTCCATCAGCCCTGAATGTCATGCAGCAGCCCAGCACCTGGATCTCTCTTGTAGAGGTGAAAATAAACACTACTGCAAACCCAAATGACTTTTTCAATGAACGCAGGACATACCTGCTGGCTGGAGAATTAATTTTCACAAAATATTTTTCCATCCCTCTTTTCTGCATCCTGATCTACAAAGGGAAAATGTACCTCCTCTACAATGTACTTCCAAAGTACAGGTTCAGAAACCAGAAGTCATTCTTACTCCAAAAACACAGATACAAAAATCAAGATTAGGAAAGAATATGATTATATAGCACATAAAAATGTTTCACGCTCACCACCAGCTGACTTTTCACTTTGAGGGTGATGAAAGGTACGTTTGCCTATATCTATTATTTACCAGAAACAGTAACTTTTCTACCTTACCTTTTGTTAACACCTCACTGAAAGTGTTAGCATAAATATGAGAAAACTCAGAGAAATTCTTTTAAACTTGGATTGAAGATATCAGTACTTGTACATTGGTCTGAATAAACCAATGCAGTGCTTTGGTTGCACCACTGTAAATGGAGCAAAAAGATGAGCTTTTTGCTTTTGTACATTCTGAGACAGCTACAGAGTCTGTTGAAAGCTTCAGATTTACAAAGTAATCTGTCAATTTTACAACGCAGTGTAATTTTTCTAATTGCTGCATTCTGTTTTATGTAACAAAGATGCTTTGGTTATCCATTTAAAGCATTAGATGTAGGGAGGAAATTCAGAATGCTAAGAACATCTAGGAAAAAATTTACAAATTTTATTCTCTAACTTCTGAATAAGGGGTCAAGCCCATTTCAACGTTTATTTGAAATGGGTCTAAGAATATGACAGCACAGATTTTTGTCTGTCTTCCCTTTTGCAAACAGATACTCATTAAAACATTTTTTCCATGCAATGGTGTTATACCCTGTAAATAGATATGTTTTATCTACCTAATTTCTCTCAATAAGCAGCTTCTAGAAAGTACTACAAACCCTGATGAACTACAGCTTGCTTCTAGTTATCATTCAAAAACATTTTCTACCTCATAAACTGATTTCTGATTAGATTAGATTGCAGTTTTGACTGCTATTTATCTTGAAATAATAGGTCAGTGGCACAGACCACATAAATAGCAAATAGTATGCGACCATATTTTTTTAGAAAAACCTGCCTTGTTTGCAATAAAACAGATTACCCACCCATGATTTCCAAATATCAGTCTTATAGAAGTAATTTTCACTCACTGATACTGCAGTTTGTCTTTGGCTCTTAAAGGAGGCTTTGCTCAGGCAGCTGTTTCAAATCCTGGTTTGCAGCAGGTCAAATAGCCATTGGGTAGATGGTATCCAATACCATCTGCAAAAGCTGAATAACCAGTTCTGAGCTGGGGAGCCTTGAGGTAGGCCACATACCTAATGTACCACCATGGTCTTCTGGGATTTCATTTGAGATTTAAAATATTTCTGTGTACATTATTTAATGACAGAAACTTAAGTGCCTAGTGCCAGAATCATTCTGTGCAGTGTGAAAAACAGACCTATAATAACTGTCACACATTCGTCAATGCCAGAGCAAAACCTAACATCTACTGTTCAAGAAGGGAAGATTTGCTCCTTTTGACTAAAGTAAGTCTTTGGAGTTCTGGTTCAGCTGGCCTAACTTGCTTTTCAGTAATTCTGAAATCATTGGGAAAAAAAAAAATAATAAAGATGAAATTACCACTCCTTCATGCTGCATGGAGTACAGCCTGTGGCAAACATCAGTTTCTTGTCTTTTCGCTGACTGGGGCCAGTGTGTACCAGTGTCCCTGGAAAGACATTTTAGACAGTGTGGAAGAGAGAGAGACCAGAACGGGTCAGAACAGCTGCAAATTCTGTCTTCAGCGAAGTTCCGCACATTCACTGTCCAGGGAAGCACACTTGGCCAATGCTGGCCTGCCGAGATCCTTATTCCAGTTTTAAGCTGAATAGACTACAGGAACACAAGCCACTACAGTCAGTAGCAGTGCTATTACTTCATGAAATCCTATGAATTTGTCTGTATCTTCCTCTTCACATAGCAAATATCACAAGCTGACAATGTTATGTTTACTCTACAGTCTTTGGAAGGTGTCATGGTTTAAGCTCTGCAACGCAGCCTACTCTTTCACTTCCCTCTGACCCCCCCAGCTCCCGGAGGAATGGGGAGGAGAATCGAAAGAACACAACTCCCATGGGTTGAGATAAGAACAGTCCATCAACCAAAGTACAGCACAAATCACTACTGCCACCACCAATAACAACAATGACAAAGGAAATAATGAGAAGAGAATACAATGGCTCACCACCAACTGATACCCAACCCCGCCACAGCAGAATCTCCAGCCCTTCTGTGTAACTGCTCATTACATCCTGGGCATGACGTGCTGTGGTATGGAATACCTCTTTGGCTAGTTTGGGTCAGGTGTCCTGTCTCTGCT